>JAUPMG010000010.1:9146990-9164877 GCA_031762675.1 Pachysandra terminalis
TATATATATATATATATATATATATATATATATATAGAGAGAGAGAGAGAGAGAGAGAGAGAGAGAGAGAGAGAAACTGCACATTAAAAACAACATCTTCCTTTTAATTAAGTAATATAAAATTAGGATTTAAAATGGAGTGGCTGTCCTGCGAAAGAAAAGCCACCTTATAAGGGATCTGAGACCCCAAAAACAATTTGAGAATGAATAAGCGGACTACAATGATCACCAACACTTGGGAAAAAGATCAAAGTGAAACAGTTTGTTTATGATTTGTCTCCGGATGCGTTTGTCTTTACAAATACTTGGGAAGGAGGTGGCAAGAAGAAATAGGAAATCAGCCATGTCTGCTTTGAAGGATGAGGAATCTGTTAATCATCTTTCCATCCATTGTAACATAGCTCGGTCATTGTGGTTCTACTTCCTCCAGTTGACAGGCTGTAGTTGTGTGATGCCTTCAGATATAGGGGAGTTTGTGGGAGACGAATAAAAGAATATTCAATAATAAATCCTCTTGTTTCTTGGAACTTATAGAGCGTGTTGAATATGAAATCTCCGTGGTAGACATCAGGAAGGCGTCAAGGGAGTTTTCTATAGAATGTTGATGAGAAACGGTGTCGATGTTTTCTGTGATTTCTCAGGTTTGCTATACACCTTGGACTTGGACCCACTCCAATTGGCATGGTCAATCTTAATTTTGATGGTTGCTCTTAGGCAGCCAGAGATACCAAGGGTGGGACGGAGGTGTTTTGCACATGTAATAGACTGTTTGGAGAGGGGACCACAATAGGGATTTACTAGCTGGTCTTAAGGGAAGAAGGATGAATAGGTGCAATCTGATCATGGAAGGACACTTATCATCTGTCATTGGATGGGTGAGAGGTGAAACCATTGGACCGCGGAATTAGATACCGCTATTATGTTGATTTGGTTTATGGGATAAAAGATGCCGGAGCAGCCAATGATATTGTAGATAGGTTGGCTAAGAAGGGAACCCATGAGGGAATGATTTGCGTTTGGTGTTGAGTTGATTTTGTATTCTGTTTCCATTGCATTTGCAATTGTAGGAGATTGCATATCTTTATCCATTGTATTTTTCTAGATTTTTGCATTTCTTTGAGCTGCAGGGGGTACATTTCGAACTTAATCGGTAACTGTAACCATTGTAGTTGCTTATCTTAATAATGTTTTATAGTTGGTCATTAAAAAAGGAAAAAAAATAAAAAAATAGACATCCGCCAGCTTAACTACTTCACGGTCATTCATATGTCTTCCAAAACTGAGGTTTACAATAACCCATTGACCGAACACTTGCAAAGATTAACCACCAAGTTTCGACTAGTGTCCACTATTTGATAAAGAGTGACATGTCAAACATAGAGGTGTGCTCCACAACAAAGTTCTTCCCACAATCTGGCATGTCGGTTCTCCCAGTCTTATACTTGATACCTTTGATAACATTTACATGAATGTATCACAGAATTACAAGCTTTCTCCGACATGGTTCAAAATCTCCTAGCCTGACAAGAACGATCAACAGCTATGTCCTCAAAACAAGCTCAAGAGCGCTCCCAACCTTGCCACCTATTTAACCTAAGGTGGAGGCATGGAGATATTGATCTCTTGCAGCTTATTTGACCACAAGAATAAAAACACAGAATCAACCATTGTGAGCTCAATTAACTACCTATAATCCTATCAACTGCCAATTGATATTCGAAAATGAAGCCACCACATTAATCACCTATTGCCTAGAATGTTGTCACATTGAATAGAGAACCAAAAGTAAAAATTCGTCTTCTTCGTCTCCTCCTAACTTATACATAACCCTGCTCGTGCTCTTAATATTTACCACGCTATCTGGAGTTCCTCTACCCTTCCTTCAAACCCATCTTGATTCCTTTCCTAATAAGAGAATAAACAAGAATAGACAATTGTTTAGCTCTTCACTAAGTTCAAATAGCGACCTATAAAAATTTGCCTGTTCAGATCATGGTTGGCATACCACGAACAATAAGGTCACCTAGAGTTGAGATTCCAGAAATTTCCCACAAATTGCATGCATAATCTCTAATTTATGCCTTTCCAGTACAATTCTATGAACCTTCTTCAATGATGTTTTGTCCGTTTTCTAATAGCCAACACCTCTCTTTAGCACCTTAAGTCAGTGATCCCAACAACAGATTCAAATCAGTAATACAAGGAAATCAAGAGCAGCTCCAAAGGAACGAAAAATAGCCTTCTCCCCAGTTTCATTTTCCCCACCATGAGTAACATGAGAAGTACTCCCCACCTTTCACATTGAACTGTCTTTTTCTACATTCATTTATTGCATTGACATAAAAACAATTGCAGGTGCTGCCAGACAGTTATCAAGGCTTTTTTGCTTTTAATTTATCTCAATAAAATATACTCCCTCTCAATCCATTCCGCTAAATGTGGTCTTCCTAGAGAACAACTTATCAGCATGTTCTAATCTGATTTACTGGATTACACTTTCCTATTCTTTAAACAAAACAGGATTCCATCAGCAGAAACCATACTATAAATTCAATACCTGTAATCTTGAGGTAAGGAAAGCAACATATTTGCAACTAAGCTGTCTTTGACTCCCATTGCAATAGTTATATAAAAGCACATAAAAAGGTTTACGACAATACGAAGTAAACTGTTATTACAAGTAATGAAAAGCATGACAGATGTGCTCCATGTATTCCATACCTCTCTCCATTAGGTGAGCCCAAAATCCTACTAGGATATGCGGAGGTACTCCCTTTTGAACCAGGATGATACTGAAGCGGTGCTTCTGGAGGGAATGGCAAAATCCCATCTCTTTCCTGTATGTTATTTTGAACAGAACTTGTAGATATTCCTCTTATTTCCACCATCTCCCTCACCCTACCATTATAAGAACGGGGAAAACGGTCAAGATATTCGGTGCCAGTCGGCACAATATCTTCTTCATGGCTCCCTCCATTGAGAACCTCTCTTTGGAGGTCATTGTCTGGTCGCTCGAAGACACCATTAGCTGTAACAGAATCATCTTCTACAGAATCCTGCAAGACAATCTGTTCATCCAAATACTTTCAATAAGTCTATGTTGCACATGCAGTACCATTTGTGCAAGATATCCACAAGAAGTGTGAACTTAAGGATCAGTGAACTAAAAGCTAAGTTTGACAACCTCAATGATTGCATCTGAATCACGGATTCGTGGAGGTCTTGTATCTATTGATGGAAGGCGCTCACCATAACCACTTTCTACCTGTATTGCTCTCCCAGTTGGCTGGTGAAGAAAAAATAAAGTAAAAAAATTAATAAAAAACAAATTAAGCCACATAGTTGGACATAGGTGACTACAAAAATAAAAATACAACTTGAGTGTATGGTGCATTTATTAGTCTCATCATTAGTTATCAACATGAAGGAAAGAGAAGAGGGAGGGAGACAGGTGAAACGTTTCAAGCAAAGTAAGAAACTTGAGAGCTAACAAATAAACAAATCCTAAATGCTCATGAAAGAACCTCCAGAAAAATTTGAAATTAAGCTATTGTGACATACTAATGTTGGCCGTACACGTGCAGCCCCTCTTCCTTGGCCCATTAAATCACCTTGTCCCATATCTACCTTTCCATTATGTGCATTTTCAGCTGAAACATCATGTATACCAGCTGCAGCTGCAAGTTCTGGGGGCATATCTGGATCATAGTCCTGACATAAAAAATAAAAAAGGGAAGTTATAATCAGTAATTCCTTTCCTCCCATCTTCTTTTCTAGGAAGACTTGTGGGTTTAAGAAGATCATGAAGAAAGAACCAAACAATTACTTTCTAGATGCAAAAGAAGCTTACTACCTGCTCTGACCGCCCACTTTCATAAACACGAATTTTGCTTTGCATAGTCGCCTCAAGGCGGAGTTGTTCCTGCAAATCCAAAATTAGTCACCTTCAGTAACTGATAAAATCTAATAGACTTCATGGCGAACAGTTAACACTTGCCAGCTGTTTGCAGTAATCTTTCCACTTCTCCTCATCCAACCCAAAGTTAAAAAAATCGGATGTATCAACACCAGGGTATCTCCATGGTTTTTCCTCAAAACTATCAATGTCAACATCAAATACTGTCCTGAAAATAAAAAAAGAAAAGCTCATAAAGAATACTGTCAACGAATTATGAATTGACTTTGAGCTGAAATTGATAAATTTTACAAAAAGAGCAATGAAATACAAGCTGTAAATGAAAACATCATACAACACCATCACAGAGACCTAATGTATCCAATAACAGATATGGGGGCAAAACATTGTATTTGATACACTAGTGCCCAAAATCACATGATATGTTGTGTGGTAGATAAGGATTCACAATAAGCAAGAGAACAAGCAAGGTTCAAATTTAAAGATGAAGAAGACATGTCTAAAAGTTGACTGAGAAATTTTGGCCACGTCTGCCGAATAGAAAACATAAAGGGAGGGGGGAAATTAAAAGAAACTGGCACCTGACCTGTAGGGTAAAGACATTACATGGACCTAAATGAATATCAACACACCTAGAGATTTTTTTTGATAATCAACAAACATTTCATTAATCATCAAATATGAAGATAGTGCTGCTAGTAAACATCATACAGCAGATCACGAAATGTGATCCCAAAAAACTACAGAGTACAAAGACAAAGAAGGACTAAAAGACCACTGGATAAAGATACCCAGATGCCGCAGTCAAACTAGGTTCGCGGTACTGTCCACCAAAGGTACCCCTACAGCAAACTCCTACCTACCTACCCCCCACTTTCTGGCCCAAACATCAGTTGCCTTGTTTGCCGACCTATGAACATGGAAAAAGGAAACTCTGAAATCCCGACTCAAACAGCGCGCAAGCCAGACAAAATGTGCTAACCTCCACAGGTAGGACCTGGTCTCTGACATCCAAAACACCACTGAAAAGGAATCACCCTCCACCTGTAACGTCCCTGTCCTGATTTTCGATGCCTCCGGCAGCCCAGCTATCAACGCCCGTATCTCTGGTGTCGTAGGGTCCCCCACCCGATTGGGCCAGAAAAAACATGAATAATCGGCCATTCCGAGTTCCTGAACACCCCACTTACTCCCGTAGGACCCGAGTTACCTAAAGATGAGCCATCAAAATTAAATTTGACGGTCTCATATGGAGGCACCGCCCATAACTGAAAAACGTATGTACTATGTTCGTCCACCCCCTTATGATCGAATCCATCGAAAAATCCTTGAACTCCGAAGTAACTGCAACCCAAGACGCCACCAATCCTAGGATTTACAAGGATTTTAGGGACTTCTACAAGGTTTCATCAGAAACACCTGGTAGTTCTCATTAGATCTAAAGCCCAATTTTTTTATTTTATTTTTTATTTGTTGTATAAGAAAGTCGTATCAGCCACCCATCATTATCAAAACTAACCAAACCCAACTTGTAAAAATTCATTTACAAGCAAGTCCAATCACCGCATTGAAACCAACTTCCTGTGTCATTATGATTCCTAAGGTAATGGAGCTTTTGAGAATTGAGAAAATCCAAAAGGCAGTTGAATTTTTATTATTTTTTGATGAGTACTTTTATTCACATAGCTTTTCTAAATCTCATACCAACTTCATGATTCTATATAAGCTCTCTGGTCATCTATCAAAAGAAATAATATATCGCTCTTGGAAGGTATTACACATTACCCATAAAAAAGCTTGGCCTCTATAAGCTCACTAGAAAATCTATCTTTTTTTTTTTTAATAATTCATGAAATTGAATAAATATATAAAGGGGGAGAAGTACAAAAATAGGGAAAATCTAAAGATATAGAACCACTACTCTTAAGCATCCATTGGTGGCAACTTCAACTAGCTCTTGATTTATCATATCTGACACCTGCAGAAGCTCTACTTTATCTTTTGAAAAGTAGAGCTTACCTGATCTGCAGGACAAAGAAATTACCTGGACCTAAATGAATATCAACACACCTAAAGAATTTTACAAAGATGTTAGGGACTTCTACAAGGTTTCATTAGAAAGACCTGATAGTTCTCATTAGATCTAAAGCCCAAACTATATTTTTTGTATAAGAAAGTCATATCAGCCACCCATCATTATCAAAACTAACCAAAAGGCAGTAGAAAGCTTTTTATTTATTTTTTTATTTTTTATGAGTACTTTTATTCACATAGCTTTTCTAAATCTCAGACCAACTTCATGATTCTATATAAGCTCTCTGATCATGTATCAACGAAATAATATATGGCCCTACACACTGCCCATAAAAAAAGTTATGGCCTCTATAAGCTCACTAGAAAATCTTTTTGGTGGTCATAATCTCGTGGCTACAATCTTTTTTATTTTATTTTTTATAATTCATGAAATTGAATAAAGATGTAAAGGGGGAAAAGTACAAAAATAGGGTGGCAACTTCAATTATCAAAACCTAGCTCTTGATTTATCACATCTGACATGTGTAGAAGCTCTACTTTATCTTTTAAGATTTGTTCAGATACCTGTTACCTCAAATTGTGTCACAAATTAAGTAAATCCACCTCAAGAAAGTAAAAATAAAGGAAATCAAGGCTTTTGATAAAAGTTGGAATGCAAACTAGAAATAAAATGGTCTGCACTCATAGCTCAATATTGATTGTTGCAAGTTATGCAAGATAGGAACCTGGCCACTGAAATTAACTGAATGAAGCTACGTGGAGGAAAGAGCTACCTATAACGCAATAACTACTAATTAAAAACAAAACCCTTTGCTCAAAATGGACTAAAATGATTCACACAAGCATCTAGTCTATAGGGAGAAAACCATGACATAGTCACCCTCTCAACTGATGAAACATCTCATTTCCAACAAATGTAACAAGAAAATGAATTGCACCTATATTTGGACTAACAGGTCCTATGCATGGGTGATTTGTTGTAGGAACAAGGCTTGAATTCTCGATTTCCAATTGGGTTTTGGCCCCTTCCAAAACCATCGGCTGATACATATCAAATATTCGCTGAACCAATTAAAAAACAGATGGAATTTGAAAAGTATTGGCAGATACCTTTACTACTAGGTCATCGCCTAAACTTTAAACCTTAGGATAATACTAACTAATGATCAAAACAAAAAAATTACAGATGTATAACATTCCGCGAAGTACATTAAAGGAACCCCCTTTTCCTTTTTCTATCTCTCTTCTTTGGGTTCTAGGGTTCCTCCTAAAGTTAGAGCTTTTGTGTGGACTGTCTTCCTAAATCGTACTAATACTGCAGATAATCTTCAAAGCAGAAGAAAGTTCATGGCCATATCAAAACAGGTTTGTGTGATGTGCTTGAAAAGTGGAGAGTCAGTGAATCATCTCTTTCTTTCATGTGAGTATGCTTTCAAGATTTGGTGCTTTTTTGTTCGGTTTGTTGGAGTGGAGTGGGCCCCTCCGAGTCACGTGAGAGAGTTGTTTGATCAGTGGTGCATTTCTGCCTTGAGGAAAAAGGGTCGGATTCTTTACAGGGTGCTCTTCTTCTACATTCTTTGGGAGATTTGGGGCAAGCGTAATAAAAGAATTTTTGAGGGTTCTTGGAGGAGTGTGACTCGTCTCATTGACTTTGTCATGGGGATGACAGCTGCATGGACGGGTGCTTCCAGAATTCAAGGATACTTCCTCTTCGGATATCTTCAGATGTTGGCACGCTATTGCTTTGATGTAGTGTTTGGTTGGAATGGTTGTGGGGCGTTTCTATATTTTAGGGGGCGTCCCCCCTTGTATCTTATTGCTTTGCTTTTCTTTCATTTTCGGCTTGGAGAGGTGTTCCCTGCCTTGGTGAACCTATTCTCACCTCCCCTTTCTTGTTTTTACTATTCTTCCTCATCCTTAATATACTTTATTCATTATCGATCAAAAAAATAAAAATAAAATAACATTCCGTGAAGCTCCAAAAACTCTCATGTTACTGAATATTCTAGCTGTTTTTGCAAATTTGAAATGTTCTATTGATCCTGGAAAAAATATGAGAACCAAACTTTCCTCAAGTTTCTACGAAATTGAGAATAAGAACTAGAAACTAGAATTTTTTAAAATTCATGCTATTAGGGTTCCAGCAGAAGTCAGCCAACAAAACTGGGACTAAATTGTAGTCAATAGCGATGGAATTAAAAAGCAAGTCAAATGAAGAATAACAAATTTGCTGGTCCAGCACTCTAAAAGCAGAGTGAATCAAATTTTGAAGGGTTTAGAAACAATTTCAAAGAGTGAGCAAGAAGAAGAGTAACTACAAGAATAATTTTGGAACTCTGAGAATGTGATGAAGTGGTAAGAAACCATAAAATTAGAGCAGAAAAATAAGAAAACAAAGCTAGAAAGGAGTAGAACCTAGAGTTTTTTAAAACTCTGCTGGAACCCTAATAGTATAATTTTTTTTTTTGATCGGTACCCTAATAGCATAATTTTGGAACTCTGAGAATTTGATGAAGGGGTAAGAAACCAGAAAATTAGAGCAGAAAAATAAGAAAACAAAAGTAGAAAGGGGTAGAGTTACAGCTTAGTTGTAAGGACCTGAAAAATATTAAAATCTAGATTAGAGTATTTTGGTAATTTACCCAAGGGACTAGGGTTAAACTTGTAAATTCACCTAGAGAAGAGTGGGATATTTCATTTTCAATTTCCCCTTAAATATTTATTAGGGTTGTAGAACCTTAAAAGATATTAAGAATCAGTAAGAGGAGTCAACTCAATGGGCTAATCTAACCGGGTGGTTTAGACTTAAGTGAAACCCATAAGAGCCCAACCAAATTAACCCTAAACTTATGAGGAAGTATAAATAGAACTTAAGACTTGAGAAACCCCATAAAATTTCGTGGGTGATCAAAGGAGGCCAACCCTAAGGCAAGGGAGCAAGCTGGAGCAGCAGAACAAAGGGAATCCTTAACACCATCAGCCTTGAAGGTGAGTGAACTTTTAATGCAGGGGTATTTGGGCATAAACCCAAATATCAGTATTATAATACAATACTTTAACCCTCAATGTGATGATGTTACGTAGGAACTAATTATGTTGTGTTTGGGGGTGTTAATGCTGTATTCTATTATTAGGTTAATGACAATCGATGAGAGATCAGTACCTTATATGAAGTCTAAGGAAAAATAGGTAAACAAAAATAGATGAAGTCTGGGTTTTGAGACTACCGGTGGACCCGCGGTGTACCGTCCTAGGCCACCGACCACTGCCAGTATGCCGACTTAGCCACCGACAGTAAATTTTTTAATTTCTCTGTAGGGCAACCCAAGGGCTGGGGTAGACCAACAGGTCCACCAACCATACCCACCGACCTATATGAATTAAAAGGTGAATCTTAATCATGTATATAAGTATCAAAGGGAATTATGGTGCCATATGGTTTGGACCACAAGTGGGTTCGACGACATACCGTCACCCCACCAGCGTAGCCACCGATCAAGTGGTACTCAAGGAACTTGGACATAAATCATATGTAGGAGAGTATTAGAAGTTACTGGTGAAGGTGTTCTAGAATTGGGAATAGTTGACCACCGACGGTGTACCATCAATGTGCCTATCCAGCCACCAACCATAGTAGGGAAACCTATAGCCCAGTTGAGGTATAATTTGTACCTAGGAATACGTGTAAGACCTTTAAGGTAAGGTGTTGATCATGAGAGAGTCCAACTTAGATTTGTTAGGTAAAATGTGAAACTAGGTATCCCCCACTTGCTTTGGAAATGCCCAGGAAGACAGTTAGATAAAAGGGGTGAACTTAGACATAGAAAGAGTTGAGACAACTTAGGTTAATGACACTAGTGAAAGTTGATAATGTATATGGACTTTACACATGAAAGTCTTAGAGATGAATGAACATAAAAATAATGTATTAAATGCTTGAGTACATAACTGAGATTACTTGTGAGAAAAGCTGAATACTGGTGTGAGGTGTTAATTGATCCTAGTTGGTTGTGTGAATTAATCCTAGTTTGATGTGTATACAGACATACATATTTATGCAATTGAAGTATTACAAAGTAAGTAATGACCTTGACAGTAATGAATCACCAGAATTGTGGTGTGAATGATTATGCTATTATGCTAGATTTAATGAATAATGAGGGAATGAAGTAAAAACCTAAGAATACTCATAAGACGTGATAATAGGGTAAGAAGGGTAAGGATGTAAGTCTTAAAATATGGATGATTTATTCGGCCTAACTTTGATATGAAGGTGTATGTTGTATGGAAATGGGAAACTCATGAATGTCTACTGTAACATGGAAGTGTGAATCATGATTATGTTGAAGTGAATGTTTGTGAATGCTTTTGCATAGAATGTCTTCTATTTATTGCATTAGCTAAATTTAAGTAAACAAGAATACCACTGCGTGGTGACTTCCCAGTCTAGATGACCAGATGAAACTCAAACTTTGGAATGATTTTTTGAGTAAATGATAGTGATGACAGAAATGTCAAGAGGCAAGTTAAGGGTGAGGACAAAGGTTGTATAATATGCTCAGAATGAGATAACTATTGATAGTTGGGTGATGAGATGTGCCACAGGGGAAAGTTCTGTGCTAAAGCTGTGATGCCCCGGATTCGTCCCAAGATCAAAAATGATAGTGGGACAAGAGCACCCCATGGGTTTAAAGGCCCTAAAACTGTGATGTACACAAAGAATCTACTGTGTTCCTGTAGCCTTAGTGGCCCATGTGTTAGCCAAGTTACATTGGTGGGATAGACAGAAGGAAATTTTGTCTACTGTTATGTAGTCTTACGAGACCCATGTAGTCAGGGGCAGCATGGTTGGATAGGTAGGGATCTAGTGTGGACATACATTGACTCAATATCAATAGCATGCATATCATAAAATCAGTGTTTTCCATGCCGCCAAGATTTCACGACATGACGTTTTTTTATCCGGTGACATAGAAACTGTGGGAAGTCGCTGGATGTTCATTTTCCCCATGTCGCACGACATGTTGCGATATGTAGCGAGACACGAAGGAAATTTTTTTTAAACCCCTCCTGTGTCGCACATGTCGCGACATATCCACTTTTCTGGCCTTTTTAAGGCCATTTCTGTTCAGATGTCTCACATTTCATGAGACATCTCCCCAAGTCCTCCTAAACCCTCTCAAGCTCTTGAACTTCTTATTTCTCAGATCTACACTTCTAGGCTTGATTTTTTGCCAAAATTTTAGCGAAAACATATCAGTGCATAAAACTTCATCCCGTGGATACGAAGATTCAAGATTGGAAGTGCGTGAATCGAGGTAAAACTGAGATTTTTATTTTAAGGATTATGTATGGATGAAAAATTGTTCTTTTTTATATGTTGATCTACGACACCCGATCTATCGATGGGTGTCAACGGTTTTTTTTTCTCTTACTAAAACAATTTTTTTGAATTTTCGTGCAAAAAATTAATTTAAAAATATTTTTTTAAATCCTATAAAATTATGAAAACATAAATTCAAAGTGAGTAAAAATTATAGAAAAAGAAAACAGTAGCTTATTAGTTTCATAATTATATTTTGTAAACTGTAAAAATAAAAGTAAATATTAAATAAATATTAAAAAGTATAAAACTTATCAAAAATTAGAAAAATCAGAAAAAATCAAAAAACAGTAGCTTCTTATTTTCATAATTCTATTTTTTTAACTGTAAAAATAAAATAAAATATTAATAAAATATTAAATAAATATTAAAAACTTATAAAAATAGAAAAATCAGAAAAAATACTAAAAAATTCCAGAAAATTAAAAACTTGGAAAGATGAATGGAATCATCTATCTACTTTAGATCAATAACTTATGAACTTTTTCATGCTTTTGTCTTACAACTTGAGCTTCATTTTAGTATGGCGGCCCCGAGAAACGATATTGGTTGGGCGCATGGGGTTATGTTTGGGGGATAAGACCACGTCAGTGTGCAACTATTGTGGGCAAATTATGAGGAGTGGTGGTGTCACTGGAGTGGAGTTAGTTTAACATAGATGTTCTTTGCATAGGTTTGGTTTTGTTCTGTATAGCTTCTTACGTTTTTTCGTTTTACGTTAGTTCATTCCTATGCATTGTATTATTCCATGATGATTAATAAAATGTTGTTAATTATCAAAAAAAAGAAAGCACAGCAAGAGCAGGTTAGACAGAGGATAGCACAACTTCTCTATCCACCATCGTCTGCAGTTGATGATGACGAAGATGATGGCATTGCATATCCTGCAGATTGTGAGACCAAGATGGAGAAATTACAGTACCGGGCAGCTTGGCACTCCTTTGTGCAAGAAGATTATGATAGGAGAGAGGAGGAAAGGAATAGGATGCATGGGAGTTCAGGGACTTTTGGGGCAGGGGCATTAGGATCAGGTGCAGGAGCTTCTGGTGCTAGTGCACCCGCACCACCACCGCCGATACGGCCAGAGTCAAAGCTTCTGGTGCTAGCTCTGACTTTGGCTACGGCCAGAGTCAGAGCTACAGGATGCCAGATCCCCCCATTGACTCGTCACTGTATAAATCATCAAATGCTAGACAAAAGCGGCTGAAAGATGTTCGGAGTGGTGGGAATGTTAGAGAGAAGATGGGTAAGTTTATCTCTCGGTTTTTCATATTTAACCACATTCTGGCTAATGCTACAGCATCCCCACATTTTAAGAATATGGTGGATGTCATTCAGGAGTCCGAGAGAGGAGTTCTGCCCCCTACTCCGCGTGAGATCTTGGGCAAGTATTTAGAGGAGGCTAAGATACGGCAATAGATCGAGAGCCTGAGACCCCACTGGGGTCACAATCATGTGTGATGGGTGCACTAGACCCACTAGGCTCAGTATCATTAATTTTATGGTGTATTGCAAAGGTAGAGCAGTTTTTTTGAAGTTTGTTGATGCATCCGACAAGATTAAGAATGCAACATACATTGCTAGTTTATTAAAAGATGTGATCGAAGAGGTCGGATCGAATAATGTGATACAAATTGTGACTGATAATGGGAGTGCATTTGTTAAGGCTGGTAAGATTCTCACGAGGTATAACCTCTTTTGGACCTCTTGCGCTGCACGTTGCATCGATTTGATGTTGGAGCAGATTGCACAGTGGTCTACTGTCCTTAGTGTGTTAGAGGATGCACAGACTTTGATGAACTTTGTGTACAACTATAATTTTGTGTTGGCAAAGATGAACGAGGCCTGCAATGATGACCTAGTCAGACCGAGCATCACAAGATTCGCCACCAATTACATTGCCCTTGAGAGTATTCTTCGCCACAAAACTGGATTGAAGGCTCTATTCACAGGACAGGATTGGGCTAGATCTCGAGAGAACAACACTGAACTTGGGAAGAAGATTGAGAATATTGTGTTGCATAACAATTTTTGGGATAAGGTGCGTGATTTGGTGACTATGCTAGAGCCGATTTATAGGGTATTACGGGTAGTGGATACAGATTCATATCCTACCATGCTCAGTTTTTGAGTTTATGAGGGTGATGAAAGAGCAGATAAAGGCTGTTAACTCCAGATCGTATAGGTGGGTCCATAATATCATTGACGATAGGTGGTATAAGACACTTGAGCACCCGCTTCACAAGACTGGTAAGTGACTTAATTTTTATGTAACTTGTGCTTCAACTTCACTACTTCCTTTTATTTTCACATTTGGGACTTTGGGATTAGGATTTGGGATTTATGGTTATTTTATTTCAACAAACCACAACGTACTATTTGAATCCGAAATTTCATTACAGCCACAGACTTGGATCCACGCCAGAACTATTAGAGGCTGTAAATGTTGTATTCTCAAAATTGGATCCAAATTGCAGTACGAAAGGGTTTTTTGGGAATGAGGTCAGTTCGCCTTTGAGCATTTATTCCATTATATATTACATTGCATAATAAATATAATCCATTATATTATTTATGTTTATCTTATCATTTGTTTCTTTAGCTCATTATGTTTTGAGATTGTGTGGGGAGTTTTGGATCGGATATCGCGATCGAGTCAAGGAGCAAGGTTATGCCATGTAAGATACTAACCCAAATTGGGATTTCCAATTTGAGTTATGATTTATGAAATTATGAATTATGATTCAACATTCACTTTAATTTAATGAATAGATGAATGGTGGCTTTTGAATGGCACCAATGCTCCCACACTCCGATCACTAGTCGTACGCATTTTGGCACAGACTGCATCTTCATCGGCATGTGAGAGGAATTGGAGTACTTTCGCACTGATTCACACAAAGCAACGAAACAAATTGGCATACAAGAAGCTTCAGAGGCTTGTGCTCTACCATTATAATATGCGGTTGCGGGTCAAGCAGGCGGAGATCGAGGCTAGTGGCACATTGACATAGGACCCACTGGATCTACATGTTATGGATGAGGACCCATTATATGAGTGGATTAGGAGTGGAGAGATGGACGAGGCCTGTCAGCCTGATCCAGATATTGCCAAAGCAACTGTAGAATTGGGGATTAACGTGAACGAGGTGGTGAAGACCGAGGTGGGCGATACTAGAGGAGACTTATTTGACCAAGCTATGCAGATCACACCGAGTAGGAGTGCAGGTGCATCTACTGGTGAACGTGGTGGTGATGGAGGAAGTGGTAATGTTCGTTGTAGCGGGGCAGGGGCTTGTGGTGGTGGAGGTGGTGGTACTGGTGGATGTGGTGATGATGACGACGACGACGCCCAAAGGGGCACCAGTGGTGGTGGTCCAAGTGATGGTAGTACTAGTGGTGTTGGACCTGATGGTGGTGGTGATTGTGCTAGTGGTGGAGGAGGATATGGAGGAGAGTCAGGAGACCACTCAGCACCGTCAAATCAAAGCCAGGGATCTAATGAGTCGGCATCATATGGATATGGATCTGGAGGCTATGGCGTTGTGCCCTATGGCTATGGTGCAAGAGGATATGGGATCTTTCCAGATACCCCATATCCTTCGAGTTATGATGGAGGTGCATACCCTCCTACTGTGCCTGCTGTCACGGTTACTACCGTGACGACTTACTACCCTCAGTATCCCCCTATGAGTGTGTTGGGGACTATCAGTCGTGAGGAGTATGAGAGATATGCTCGACAGTGTATGGATTGGTATAACCAGATGATGTCTTGGGCAAAATACTGTAGCAATGTTAAGCAGACATGACATACTATGGTCAACACAGAGGAGGAGATGATGATGATGAGCAAGGCACGTCACTCGTTATGGATATGATGATGAGATGACTCAAATGAGATTATAGTTTATAGACTTTGATATATTATTATTAACATTTATGGTTTTTTTTTCGTATGTTGATTTTCATTTTGGTTAATGTAGTAATGTACTAATGGTTAAAAACTTGATGTTTTGTTGGCTACTTGGCTAGTTTGATCATTTATGATATCTTAGTTATTCTTATGTTTAAATTTAATGTGTTTGTTAATTTGTTATTATGATTGTATATTTGTATTCATGTTAACTCTACTTGTTATTTGTTAATTGTTATTCACCTGTTTGTTGAAAATTTATGTGCTTGTATCATTGTATGTACAATTGTGCCAACTTGAAGACTTGAACTGACAGCTCGACACTACACAACATCAACCCTAACCCCCCTCAACTAATGGTCTTGATTAAGGGAGTGTTTTTTTTTCTTTTTTTTTTTTTTGCATATTCTGAGGTCTTTAGGTGTATTTAGGCCTCAAATATGCTCATCTAGGAGTTGGGATTAAAATTCCAACAAAAAACTAAGATTTCCCACCATTTCCAATTTTTTCCCCCAGATGTCACGACATCGACACTGCAAACCTTGCTGCCTTTCATCCTCAGACTGACGGCAGACCGAGAGAGTTGACCAGATACTAGAGGACATGTTGCGAGCTTGTATGTTAGACTTCAAGGAGAGTTAGTGTGATCATCTTCCTTTGGCAGAATTTTCATACAACAATAGCTATCAGTCTAGTATTGGTATGGCTCCATTTGAGGTATTGTACAGGAGGCCATGTAGATCACCTATCTGTTGGACAGATGTGGGGGAAAGTGGTATTCTTGGACCGGAGCTGATCCAAGAGACTACCGAGAAGGTGAAGATTATCAAGGAGTGTTTGCGTGCAACTCAGAGTCGTCAAAAGAGTTATGCGGATCGAAGGAGACGAGATCTAGAGTTCAGTGTTGGTGATCACATATCCCTGAAAGTTTCTCCTATGAAGGGTGTGACGATGAGACAATTGGGCAGGGATGGTCCAATGGCCAAGTCACTAGGGGTAAATTAGACCAAGTTCAGATTTGAATTTGAATTGGGAAGATTGGATAGAGATGGAAGGAATCGCATGATTCCCTCCACCTTCTATCAAGGTGTGTGTGGTTATGGCCCATAACCAACCCTTCTAATCTTGCTAGGATCGATAAAGAGAGAAAGGGATAGAGAAAAACTGAGATTTGGGTGATTTCTGTAGAGAGAAGAAGAGACCAGAAAAGCTAGAGGAGAAGAAGATCCAAGGAGGAAGAAGACCAAACGTCTGCAAAGGAGGAGATCCGGAGTTGTTGAGCATTCTAGTTGCAGAGAATCTTCGAAAAACATTAAGAGGAGGTTCTGTTAGTTTCTCTCTTTTCATTATCATAGAAAAGAAGTGTTGTGTAATAATGGTGATTGAAAGATGCATGTATAATCTGGTTTCTGGGTTTTGCTTGTGAGCATGCTAAGAAAACGAAAATATATGTGTAGCTTGGTATGTATTAGCATGACTAATGGTGCAACAATGTTCTAGTGATAAAATGAGTGATTTCTACTTGTGATCCTTTATTTAATGTTATGTTAATGTGAATAAATCTGTGAATAACTGTATGATATAAATGGAATGATGGTTAGAAAGGAGAAAACAAATGTATGAATGAGTATTTGGGTATTAAATGGTGTGTAATACAAATATAGAGCGACAGGTGGGAAAAATAGGGTTTTCTAGGAAATTACGAGGGGTTCGGTCGGGTGCTCGATCGACCGAGAATTCTGGGTTGCAGAATGGGGTCTCAGGTTAGGCGACCGAGAGGAGTTCGGTAAACTGAGGGGTCGACCGAGACACAGAACACTGTGAGGTTGGCCTCGGGTTAACCAACCGAGGGAGGTAGGTGGACCGAGTGGGTCAACCGAGGGTTCAGCAGGTGTCAGTCGAGTGGTCGGCCGGGTAGCCGGTCGACCGAGGATGGGCCATGTTGTCCAATTGGGTTGAAATTTTACAGAAAGTTAGTTTATGTGATAATGAAGTTGTGTGTGACAATGAAATCTCAAAATAATATATGTATGATAGTTTATGAATCAAAGAGGTGTAATTGTCATGTTTTACTGCCTTATGTGAACTAATGTTGAGTTCCATGATTCTGATCGTAGTGAGAACATGGTTGGTTCCAGAATTCCTAAGCAAGGAGATTTTGATGTGAGTATGTGTACATGCATGAGTTGGGTGTGAAAGGAAAAGATAATGGTCATTCTTACCTTTGGGTGGCATTTCCTAAAAGGAAAAGATAATGGTCATTCATTCCTACCTTTGGGTGGCATTCCCTAAAGGAAGATAATGGTTATTCCTACCTTTGGGTGGCATTCCCTGAAAGGAAAAGAGAATTAGTGTTGAGTGGTGGTTACAAGGTTAGGCAAGGCCTAACTCAATGCATATCATTTCATTTCATCATCTCCTTCATCATCACTATGCATTGGTTGTGTTAATCATCATCATTATGTATTGGTTGTGTTCATCATCATCATCATTGTGCATTGGTTGTGTTCATATCAGCATCACATGAATGTATGTTCCCTTTATTTCATTTTATGTAATTTGTCTATATTATTGCCTTCGACATTGAAATGGGATAAGTATGTGGCTGTATCTACGTGTTGTATGGTGTGTGTTAAATGTT
>JAUPMG010000010.1:9164977-9185397 GCA_031762675.1 Pachysandra terminalis
CATGGCGAACAGTTAACACTTGCCAGCTGTTTGCAGTAATCTTTCCACTTCTCCTCATCCAACCCAAAGTTAAAAAATTCGGATGTATCAACACCAGGGTAACTCCATGGTTTTTCCTCAAAACTATCAATGTCAACATCAAATACTGTCCTGAAAATTAAAAAAAAAAAAAGAAGAAAAGCTTATAAGGAATACTGTCAACAAAATAATGAATTGAGCTTTGAGCTGAAATTGATAAATTTTACATAAAGAGCAATGAAATATAAATACAACATCCTCTATCACGGAGACCTAATGCATCCAATAACAGATATGGGGGCAAAACATGGTATTTGATACACTAGTGCCCAAAATCACATGATATATTGCTTGGTAGATAAGGATTCACAATAAGCAAGAGGACAAGCAAGGTTCAAATTTAAAGATGAAGAAGACATGTCTAGTTTAGACTGAGAAATTTTGACCATGTCTGCCCAATAGAAAACAGAAAGGGAGGTGGGGGGGGGGGAGGAAATAAAAAAGAAACTGACACCTGATCTGTAGGACAAAGAAATTACATGGACCTAAATGAATATCAACACACCTAGAGATTTTTTTTTGATAATCAGCAAACATTTCATTAATCGTAAACATCATACAGCAGATCACGAAATGTGATCCCCAAAAAACTACAGAGTACAAAGACAAAGGACTAAAAGACCACTGTGTAAAGATGCCCAGATGCCGCAGTCAAACTAGGTTCACGATACTGTCCTCCAAAGGTACCCCTACAGCAAACTCCTCCCTACCTACCCCCCCTTCTGGCCCAAACATCAGTTGCCTCATTTGCCGACCTAGGAACATGGAAAAAGGAAACTCTCAAATCCCGACTCAAATAGCACGCAAGCCAGACAAAATGTGCTAACCTCCATGGGTAGGACCTGGTCTCTGACATCCAAAACACCACTGAAAAGGAATCACCCTCCACCTGTAACGTCCCTATCCTGATCTTCGATGCCTCCGGCAGCCCGGCTATCAACGCCCGTATCTCTGGTGTCGTAGAGTCCCCCATCCAATTGGGCAAGAAAAAACATGAATAATCGGCCCTTCCGAGTTCTTGAACACCCCACCTACTCCCGCAGGGTCCGAATTACCTAAAGATGAACCATCAAAATTAAGTTTGATGGTCTCGCGTGGAGGCACCTTCCATAACCGAAAAACGTATGTACTACGTTCATCCACCCCCTTATGATCGAATCCATCAAAAAATTCTTGAACTCCGATGTAACTGCAACCCAAGGTTTACAAGGATTTTAGGGACTTCTACAAGGTTTCATCAGAAACACCTGGTAATTCTCATTAGATCTAAACCCAATTTTTTATTTTTTATTTTTTGTATAAGAAAACCACATCAGCCACCCATCATTATCAAAACTAACCAAACCCAACTTGTAAAAATTCATATGCAAGCAAGTCCAATCACCACATTGAAACCAACTTCCTGTGTCATTATGATTCCTAAGGTAATGGAGCTTTTGAGAATTGAGAAAATCCAAAAGGCAGTTGGATTTTTTATTATTTTATTTTATTATTTTTTTTACGAGTACTTTTATTCACATAGCTTTTCTAAATTTCATACCAACTTCATGATTCTATATAAGCTCTCTGGTCATGTATCAACGAAATAATATATGGCCCTTGGAAGGTATTACACATTACCCGTAAAAAAAGTTATGGCCTCTACAAGCTCACTAGAAAATCTATCTTTTTTTTTTTTTTAATAATTCGTGAAATTGAATAAATATGTAAAGGGGGAGAAGTACAAAAATAGGGTTCCTCCTAAAGTTAGAGCTTTTGTGTGGATTCTCTTCCTGAATCGTATTAATACTGCAGATAATCTTCAAAGGAGAAGAAAGTTCATGGCCTTATCACCACAGGTTTGTGTGATGTGCTTGAAAAGTGGAGAGTCAATGAATCATCTCTTTCTTTCATGTGAGTATGCTTTCAAGATTTGGTGCTTTTTTGTTCGGTTTGTTGGAGTGGAGTGGACCCCTCCGAGTCATGTGAGAGAATTGTTTGATCAGTGGTGCTTTTCCGCCTTGGGGAAAAGGGTCAGATTCTTTACAAGGTGCTCTTCTTCTACATTCTTCGGGAGATTTGGGGCAAGCGTAATAAAAGAATTTTTGAGGGTTCTTGGAGAATTTCAACTCGTCTCATTGACTCTATCATGGAGATGACGGTTGCATGGATAGGGGTTCTTCTAGAATTCAAGGATATTTCCTCTTCGGATATCTCCAGATGTTGGGACGCTATTGCTTTGATGTAGTGTTTGGTTGGAATGTTGTGGGGTCGTTTCTATTTTTTTTTTTTTTTTGGGGGGGGGTGTCCCGTCTTGTATCTTATTGCTTTGCTTTTCTTTCTCTTTCGGCTTGGAAAGGTGCTCCCTGTCTTGGTGAACCCTATTCTCTCCTCCCCTTTCTTGTTTTTGCTATTCTTCCTCAATATATCTTATTCGTTATCAATCAAAAAATGAAAATAAAATAACATTCCGCGAAGCTCCAAAAACTCTCATGTTACTGAATATTCTAGCTGTTTTTGCAAATTTGAAATGGTTTATTGATCCTAGAAAGAATATGAGAACCAAACTTTCCTCAAGTTTCTAAGAAATTGAGAATAAGAACTATAAACTAGAGTTTTTTAAAACTCGTGCTATTAGGGTTCCAGCAGAAGTCAGTTAACAAAACTGGGACTAAATTGTAATCAATAACGATGGAATTAAAAAGCAAGTCAAATGAAGAATAACAAATTTGCTGGTCCAGCACCCTAAAAGCAGAGGAATGAATCAAATTTTGAAGGGTTTAGAAACAATTTCAAAGAGTGAGCAAGAAGAAGAGTAACTACAAGAATAATTTTGGAACTCTGAGAATTTGATGAAGTGGTAAGAAACCAGAAAATTAGAGCAGAAAAATAAGAAAACAAAACTAGAAAGGGGTAGAGCTACAGCTTAGTAATGAAAATCTATTACTAGAAGGCTAGATTTAAGAAGAAATCTCACCAGCTCAAAAAATTCAAGGACGTCTCACCTTGGTTTGCTGTAAAGGCGGAAAATTACTTATTCAGTATTCTTATATCAGTATTGAAAAGAGCAAATAAGTATAAACAAATGCAGGGCAATAACTCACCTACCCTTCTCTTTTAGCAACATCTTATACACTTGTTTTGTAGGCTTAGGACAACTTTCAGAAATAGAAACTCATCAAAAATATGACTAGGTTGTTACTAAATAGAGGACTATCTATGAGGAATATAGCTGTATGATAAATTTACAACACTCCAAAAGTTGACCAAACATGGGCTAAAACCAGAAAGCCATGTTAGTCAATTCACGGGGATAATTTGGGCTTCCTAAGATGAATTTAAACACCACTTAGATGGCTGTATATTCTGGTTCATCCACACGAAATCACCCTGACTAGAGAAAACATGGTTCCAAAGAGTTATAGGTTGGTACTAATCAGCAATCAGCGTTAAACTTTTGGTTTTAATCCAGGTGCTATTGGTAATTGTTAATTCCTTCCATTCGATAAAGAACTTCCAATCAAGGTTTTAAATTGAAATTTTGATATTTTTGAGTTTTTGACATGGCGATATTTCCCCATTTCGGGGCAATTTGGCGAAATTTTGCCAGGCCACCCTGGTGAAATCACAGGCGAAATCGAAATTTAAAACCTTGCTTCCAATATCTACCATTCTTGGTCGAAATAATTTGATCTTTTAAGATATCTTCATAGTCTGTTACTTTCGGTACCTAACATACGCCTAAAGTTTGCTCCTCGAAGTTTTCTTCTTCAAGATGACTACTATAGGTCATGAGACTGTCAACATGAAGTTGTCTGATAGAAAACTCTCAGTAGTTCTAGAAAACAGGCATCCATTCCCAGCCTCCCTGCTTTTTGTAAGTGAGGCTTTTCATATCTTCCTTTAATAATTTTAAGGTCATAATGTGATCATTATCAAATCACCTGAATTGAACTCTCCAAGTCTCCTCTGAACATCAGCATCTTCCAATAGTGCTTATTGCTTAATGCAACCTTTTCATTGTATATCCTCGTGAATTCATTTGGTAAGTTCAAAAAATTCCTCTGCTCCTTTGCTAGGTCTTGATGAAATCAGCAATTGAAAGAGATCAGTTTGTTCTTGTGTTTCAACACAAAATAATCTTGAATGATGAAATACCTATCGTGCAGTTTATAGAAATAGCAGGCAAATTTACCAACTAGAAGAATATGATCCCTTGTAAGATATTTTCTTTAACCAAACATCACAAATAATGATTTCAATAGTCTTGACGGACCATCAGTTTGTGGATGAAACACGATTGAATAGTTTTGTTTTATACTCATGATCACCTAAAGAGTCCTACAAAAAATGACTCCCGAATTCCACATTCAACTACTTCTCTAAAGAACTGAGCAGCAATTGTGAAGCATCAAGTGTTCTCATAAACTATAAGGAATGATATATAGTCTATTTTACTACAACTAAGCTATAACTAAATCCTCTCCTATTTTTGGACATTCCTAATACGAAATCCATACTTTATCATAGTTCATTAGGTATCATGAAGGAGTAACCTGAACTCTCCTTCTTTCTTAAATGAAAAATTCTACACTGTTTAGCAATGTTCACAATGTCCATCTTCAGACTTGGGCAATAAAATTTGTCCTTCGAAAGGGAAACAATATCATCATGGCAAAAATGCCCTCCTAGTCTTCCAGCGTGTGACTCCCAAATATATCCCACAATGAAATCTTACAAGAAAGTTATTTTATCATTCCAGTTCCACAGCACTTTGCAAAAATCGACACTTCAAAAGAGAAAAAAATTCCAACAATTTTGTCTTAGGTTTGTGTTGTATATGTGCCAAGAGAGTCTGTAGCTCACTTTTTCATCCATTGCTCAACAGCTAGAGAGATTTGGTGCTATTTCCTACAGCTCTTGGAGTGGACCAGGTGATGCTATTCTTTTTTGCCCACATTCCTGCTAATTGGGGGGGATGATTCTTGCACCACTGCCTCCCCCAAGATGGTCTATTTGGTACAAGAAGAACAGGAGGATTTTTTAGGGCAGGAGTCCCCGAACTTCAACCATCATCAAGCTAGTAATGATCATGATAGCCACTAGCAACTGTCGGATTTTTCGGCTTCTGACATCTTGAGAGAGTGGAGTGCTATGGCCTTTTCTTCCCATCATTTACAGAGACAGCAGCCAGCATGGCAGCCTCCAGGAGCAGAAGCGGTTAGCTGAATTTTGAATAGGTGGTCATCTGAGAATCCAGGGCCATCAAGGATTGTAGAAGGATGGAGACATCCTGCACATGTTTTATAATCCTTATAGATAGGGGGATGCTACCAGAACAGAGTTGAGTGCTTTGCTCCAAGATTGTGCCGCGGCGAGAACTCTCTAATTTTCCACCTTTCTGGTGAAAGATGACTCCTATATAACGATTTCTTTGCTAGCCAAGAATCAAAATTGTTGATGGCATTTGCAGCATTACGATCAATCAGCTCAACTGTTAGCAATAGCACTGAACCTCTTGTTTGTGAGAGTGCCTCAATCGACAAACAACCTTGCAGATTGGCTAGCAAGGACCAAAGTGATGCATGAATCCATGTAAAGGGGCACCCCAAAGGAGGAGATGTTGTATGAGAGGGATAAGATTTCGATGTTTAGGTGCTGGTTTTTTGTTTTATTTTTTGCTTGATTTTATTTCATCCTGTTTAGCTGCTTTGTGGAATTTGATGAATTCTCTAGTCTCCTCTTCTTTTTCTTTGAAACTTTCACTATGCATTAAGAAAAAGACGTCCTAAAAACAAGTATTCAGCATGAATAAAGCATCCTAATCTTAATGATCCATTATGAACATCACCATCAATTTTTCATAAATATTCATAATTGGCAAGGAGGTATACCATTGAGGCTATCTTTTTACTTACAATCGATGGAAATGAGGAGAGATATTCTCATGGTTTTTATTGATCAAGATAAAGCATATAATAGAGTCCCTAGAAATTTAATTTGGTGGGTTTTGAACAGAAAAAATGGTACCAATCAGATATATCAAGGTTATTAAAGGCATGTATGAAGGAAAGGTAACTAGGGTGAGAGCTGTAGGCTGCGAAACAAATGAGTTCCGTGGCCTATATGTAGTCCTCTCTGGGGCTTATTTTTTGTTCTTTTATTTTCTTTTTTCTTGTTTTTCTTTGTACTCTTTTCTCTTCTCTTTCATTAATAAAAATTGTTATTGATCAAAAAAAAAAAAATGAGTTCCCAGTAAAGATAGGTTTACATCAAGTTTCAGCTATGAGCCCCTATCTTTTTGCTCTAATTATGGATGAATTAACTACTTGTATTTAAGAGGAGGTGCCTTGGTGTATGCTTTTTGCAGATGATGTAATTTTAGTAGACCAAACTTGAGAGGGAGTAAATGAAAAATTAGAGTTATAGAGGGAGACTTTGGAATCAAAAGGTTTTAGAATAAGTTGAAGAAAGACCGAGTACATGGAATGTAACTATAGCACAAACAATAGTAGAGGTGAAGCTACAGTAAGAATTGAAAACCAAACGATTCCTAAAAGCAATCAATTTTGTTATCTGGAATCAAGCATCCACAAAGAGGGAAATATTGTTGTGGATGTTGCTCATAAAATTACAGCTGGATGGCTTCGGTGGAGAAGTGTTTCTAAAGTGTTATGCGATCAATGTGTTCCACTCAAATTAAAAGGAAAATTTTATAGGACAGCCATTAGGCCTGCTATGATGTATGGATCAGAATGTTGGGCAACAATGAAGTAACACATGCATAGAATGAACGTTGCTGAGATGAGAATGTTGAGATGGATCTGTTGGAAGACTAGGAAAGATGAGGAATGAAAATATTCGAGGTTGTTTGGGTGTGAGCGAAGACCTAGGGAAGCAGCTGTGAGAAGGTGTGAGAGAGAAATTGTTGAAGGTTCTAAGAGGGGGAGAGGAAGACTCAAAAGAACTTGGATAGAGTCAATCAAAAAGGATTTGCATACAAGTAATTTGACTGAAGATATGATTTTTGACAGATTGGGATGGAGGAATAGGATTCTTGTTGTGACCCCAACTAGTTGGGATAACGCATATGATGACGATGATGATTCATAATTGGCAAAATTATGCTTCAATAGTTGAAATTCAACTACTGAATACCTTCTTGATAAAAACAATCAGCAGTTCTTTTTCCTAATCCAGATTTTGCTTCAGGAGAGAATTAACTCCTAAAGTTTGTTACTCCAAATTCTCCAATTAGTCTGGCACTCAACTATTTATGAGGACTTGGGTGTTTAATAGCTTCATTATCTGCATAAAGGACAAACTCTTAATGAAGAAACAATCCCTCCGATGTTTAAATTGACTTCTTTTGCCTAACCACACGATAGAATATTTGTTCAATACTGGGTGCAATCTTTTAAAGTTGTGAGCTCATTTAAAAAATTAATCTTTCTTACCCTGCAAAATGAGATGACTCCAATAAAATCTATACTTTCTCCTTGAACCCCATATCCAAAGGCCGCATATTCTCAAATTTGTAATAAATTCTAAACAATGAAGAAACATGTATGTCTATGTCAAATGGGAAGATGAAAGGAAAATGCCAAAATAGGTTGATAAGCACCTTTTTTGGATAAAGTTGCACCAATGAGCGTCCCACCCTATAAATACGATCTAGCATACAAAGAAATGGGCCAATAGGTTGATAAGCACCTCTTTGTATGCTTATCAAGCCATTTCTTTGGTTAACCATCGAAAAAGTAAAAAGTTCTAATCCTAGAAAGAACCCCATGGCCCCCTTTCACCACTTTTCTCCCAATGACATTTTTTTTTTGATCAGTAACGATGAATTTATTAGAAAAAATGCAGGTCATAAAAGGTTCGCCAAAGAGGGGAGACCAGAAAAAAAGAAGAAGCAAAAAGCTTCCTTCTATGAGCTTTAGTTAGGACAATAAACTGCAAAAATATCTCAAATAAAATTAGCTGCACAATCCAGGAACAGAATAGAAACTGTAAATCAACCAATAAGAATGGAGTGGTCTCTACCATCTCGGTGTGACAAATCACTAGAACACATTTCCCCAACCAAAAAAAAGGCTAACAAACAAAAGAACAGCCCACATAATCTTCTTATAAACCAATAATTTAGCAATCAACCCTGCCCCCACTTCTTCCAATTTCGTTTCCCTTATTAACTATGTCCAGCTTATTCTACTCTTTTACTATGAATGTAATATAATCCATACTCTGAATTGACTGGTGATGATAACTCTTAAATGTGTTGAAGCAATGTCTTAGCTTTAGCTTTATGCATTAAAGGAAGTAAAAACCCTGAGCATACGTGCTCAATGTCGACTGATCAAAGGAGATATATATATATATATATATATATATATATATAGAGAGAGAGAGAGAGAGGAGAGGGAATTGTGGAGGCTGATGAATGCGAAGAAGATGTCAGATTTCAGACTCCTTATACGAACATGTTTTCAAAAATCCCTAAAATAAGGAGGCTGATAAATTGGTGACTGGTGATTGGATTGGGATAGTCCTTCAACGATGTTTCCTCTTATTGCATAATCCTTTTTACATGATTTTTGTTAGGTCTCCTTTCCCTCAATTTATAATCTGGATATTTGATCATGTTCCAAAAAGAAATAACTATAAATCATAAGAAGTTCAAAAAAGAGTGTCATTAAGTGTCGCTTATCATTGAAAACAACATCAAACTACATGTATAGAAAAGCTTTCTATGTTAATCCATATATTGGCCTTACAACATATATGTGCAGCCCTTTGGAGCATCATTTTTATCAAAAAAAGTTTACTTCTGACTTCTATCAATCCACTTTTCCCCCTTTTTCATCAAGTTGCACCAAATTGGTATCAGAGCAGGAAGAACATGAAACATATGTACGCCTAGCTGCCAGCACAACACATACAAAGAAAAGATTACTGAAACACTTGGAAACACCAGCTTAAAGACTGACCATCTTGATAAAGAGGGTGCTTCCTTGTCTGCAAAATACATTGGGAATGATCTTAACAAGTTTTTTCTTTCTTTAGTACAAACAATGGGCATTTTCGCAAAGAAACTAATACCTAAAAAACTCGGTTTTTAATAAATACAACAGCTGTATGTCGTTACAGTTCCAATATATTATAATAAACTAAAAGAATTTTAGAATTCATTATTAAGCAGTTTTCAGAACATCAGTTTTCAGAACATCTGATTACCTTTCAGAAATAATAACATTAAAATTGTGAGAAATTCAAAAGGGATTGCCATTAATCTATCAAGCAAAAAAAAAAAACAATCACGACCTCTATATAACATAGAATGATTAAATTAATTAATTTAAAAAAAAAAAAAAAAAAAACCAATAAAGCTTATGCAATTGTGTCAACTTTACTTGTGAGATGGAAGTGTGAATTCCAATCCGCCACCAAAACCACGTCCTGATGAACTGCTACCCCAAGCAGGCAATCCAAAACCGGTATGAAAATTTTTCTGCATGGTTTGAGCTGTTTTCATTCCACTTGGCCGCCAATCACCCCTACCACGACCGGCAATAGGGCCTATGTTAACAGGTGGACGAACTTGATTTGGGGCACCTCCAGAACCAAAAATAGCTCCTCCAGGAATGATTGCTGCACCAGGTCTTACATACTACATGGCAAAAGAAATACAAAGTAAGTTTGACTTATAAACTAAAAGAAGAATTAGGGACATAAGCACAATGAAGCAACCATTTAAGCATCAACAATGGAATTTCTGTAGTCAATGAATTTAAGCAACTTTTATGGAATTGTGAACTGATTTCTTGAAAAATAATGCATTTCCTTAACATGGTGCAGATATTTGTTGTCGAGAGCGAATTTGTTTTTTTTATGTTCTATTAACATGGGTGTCATTACTTTCACTTAACTATATACCAATGAGGGAGTAGGATATCCAGCATACTTTGGGGATCTATCCCCAAGTTTTCTCTCATCTCCTCTCTTCTCTTGTCCTATCTTCTATTTTTTTCTTACATATCAAGTTCTTCAATAACAGTTTGTAATTTGGTATCAGAGCAGGAAAATATCACAAATCGGTGTACTTTTTCTTTTCTTTTCACTTTTTGTTTCCGATTTTTTCTTGAGATTATCATTTGCGACAACAAAAAAAGTAACTAGGGATTTGGAGATTAGTATTCTTGACCATGGTTACTAGATTTGACCCGTACAGCCACGAACTCAAGTCCTAAGGTATTTGGCTATGATCAGCACACAATTAGGTAAATCTATCTGTGTTCTCAGATCTGACAATGATGGAGTATAGTTTCTCTAATTTGGCATTTTACCTTGCAGAAGAGCATTAGAACACTTGTGCTGGTACAACAGAACAAAATGGAGTGGCTGAAAGGAAGGAAAGATACCTTGTAGAAGTTGTTCGAATACTACTCTTCATCACCAATTTTCTGAAAACTTTCTGATCAGATACAGACATACAGTACTGCATCCTACCTGATAATAAGAATAACTTTACGGGTACTTCAGTTTAAAACTTCTCTCCCCCCATGGTATTTGGCTATGTATTCCAAGTTCCAATGTCCCCATTGCTCTAAATTAGATCCCAAAGCTCTAAACTGAAATTTCTTGGGTATTCACCACCTCAAAAAGGTTACAAGTGTTATAATCCAGCTTCTCATGAGAAGCTTGAATCTATAGACATAATGTTCTTTGAATGTGGGGAGGGGTCGTCCAAAGTCCTTCAAGGGGAGAGTCATAGTGAAGGGACATCTGAGAGGTTTGTGGTTACTCGTCTTGTACCTGAGTATATCCCATCTTCGTTCTTTGATATTGGTAATACTACTGTTCCCTAGCGAATGCAAACCCAGAAGAGGAGCTGGAAGTCTATACGGGGAGAAATCTAGAGGTGGACAATACACTACTCCAATCAGACTCTTTGGACTCAAATACTTAGCTTCCTTCCCCTGTGAATTGGGATTTTCTTTCATATATTATGAGGATTGGTTATGGTAAGAGATGGATTAACTGGATGAATCTCTGCTTTTGCTCTCCTTCCTTTTCGGTTTTAGTTAATGGAACAGCAGTGGGCTTTTTCAAGGCTAGTAAGGGTCTTAGGCAAGGTGACCCTCTTTTGCCATTTCTATTCATTATGGTGGTGGAGTGTCTTGGGAAGTTACTAAGAAGGACTGAAATGCTAGGACTGTTGCAAGGAGTGAAGGTGAAGAAGACAGCTCCCTCTATATCACATCTTCAATTCACCGACGACACGCTGATTTTTTTGCAGGGCTAAAGAGTTGGATATGAAGGCATTAAGATGTGTGTTTCTCTGTTTTGAAGCGGTGTCAGGACTTCACATAAATCTGTCAAAATTGGAACTGATAGGGGTAGGGGAGGTTGATAATTTGAATCAGTTGGCATTGTGGTTGGGATGCAAGGTGGGACCTCTTCCCTCTTCTTACTTGGGTCTACCGTTGGGAGCAAAATACAAAAGCAAAGGGGTGTGGAATAAGGTGATTGAAAGATCGGAGAAAAAATTAGTATTATGGAAGATGAGATTTTTGTCTAAAGGGGGACGTCTCACCCTAATCAAAAGCACGCTAGCCAATCTTCCTAATTATTTAAAATTCCTACTTCGGTGGCTAGAAGGTTAGAGAGGATTCAAAGGGATTTTTTGTGGAAAGGAATGAGGTGAATCATAAATATTATCTAGTCAAATGGAATCAAGTTTGTACAAGCAAAGAGGAGGGGGTTTGGGCTTGAGGAGTTTAACTAGGTTCAACATTGCACTTCTAGCTAAATGGTTATGGCGCTTTGGTTTGGAGGAGGGGAGTTTGTGGAGAGAGTTGATTAGTGCAAAGTATGGTTTGGAGGGTGGGGATTGGTTAACTAAGATTGTCAAGTCTTCATATGGAAGAGGGTGTTGGAAAGGGATTAGTAATACACATGGTGTTTTCAATAAGGGAGTAAGGCTCAAGGTGGGAGAAGGGAATAGAATCAAATTCTGAAGTGATGTTTAGTGTGGGGAAGCTCCTTTAATGCAGAGTTTTCCGGGGATAGCGGGGGTTGCGGTAAATATTAACACGTGGGTTAAGGATTATCTTGTTTTGGGAGATACAGGGTGGAGTTGGGACCTTAGATTGAGAAGGATGTAGTTGAATGGGAAGAGGAAGACTTAGTCAGATTGCTGGAGGAGATTTACAAGACTAGTAGTATAGAGGGTGAGGATGTTAGTGTGGAAATGGTCAGATGAAGGAGTGTTCTCAGTGGGATCCATGTATCATTCTTTGTCAGATGTGAAATCATGGGATGGACCGTGGAGGCTGATCTGGTAGGGTGGCGCGCCGTCCACAGTAGCTTTTTTCTTATGGACGGCTATAGAAGACAAAGTACTCATGTTGGATAATCTGAAGAGTAGGGGGTTGGTCATTGGCTTCAAGATGTTGTCTTTGTGAAAATGAAGAGGAAACTTCTGCACATTTATTCAGCATTGCGAATTTGCTAGAGGTATTTGGTAGATTTCAATTGAAATGGGTACTGCAACTTGGGCTGAAGGAGGTTTGCGGAAATTGGGGATGGACGAGGACGAAGAAGGGTAAGAAAAGGAGTACAATATTATGAAATTTATGTCCTGCGGTTATAACTTGGTCAATTTGGTGCGAAAGAAACGGTAGGATCTTCAATGACAAGGCAACAGAATTTCAGAAACTGAGGGACAGATCTCTTTTTTTTTATATAAAGTGATGAATTATATAAAAGAAGGAAAGAAAAGAGGAAACAAAATACATGAATGCCCCAGCTAGAGAGACTCTCTCCAGCCAAGGGCGGCCAAAAACAAAAACTCGCGTAACTACAAAAGTCCAAAGCCCACACACAGTGGGAGGCACCACCAAGCTAAAGTCACCAAAACCATCAAGTCCCCCTTCTGTATCATCTCCAAATCTGGGATCCCCTCGAACATGGCAGTCCTCCCCAGACCCCTCCTAGCCAAATCCTCAGCCGCCGAGTTGGCCCCCCGAGACACCAGATGGAACAAGATATTCCAGAGGGACAGATCTCTTTTACTCTTATTTCTGTGGGCAATTTAGCTTTCCGGAATTTAGGGGTACCACAGTCAAGTATTTTGATAGGGTTTGGGGTTTGGATTGGGATTAGATAAATCATTTTTGAATTCTGATCCGGGTGGTTTACTGTGTTTGTTCATTTGATGGATGTAAAGGGTTGTAATTTCTGTACAGAAACACTTTTTTGAATATATAATACAAAGGAACTATTACTGATTAAAAAAAATAAAAAATAATGCTTCGCATCTTCCTACTACGCTTTGCAGAAGGAAACGCTCATGTACCAAGCATCCTATAGCTAACTTTGTCTTTTGTCATTCATTATCCCCCTCATATGATTACTTTGTTGTTGATATTTCCTCTGTTTCTTTGCCTTCCAATGTTTCAGATGCACTTTCACATCCTCGGTGGAGGATAGAAGGCACTGGAAAATAATAATACATGGGAACTGGCACTCTTCCTGAAGGAAAAAAACATTGTCAGTGTAAATGGATTTTTTTTTTTTAATCAGTAGTGGGTGTAAATGGATTTTACTATCAACATAGAGCAAATGGGATAGTGGAGAGATATAAGGTGAGGCTTGTAACCAAGGGATACACCCAAACTTATGGAATTGACTACCACGAGACATTTGAATCAATGACAAAGATGATTCCATAAGGATCATTCTTTCTTTAACAGCAAACTTCTCATGGTCATTACGCTAATTAGATGTAAGGAACGCTTTTCTTCATGCCTTCATGGAGATTTGTAGGTGTACATGAGAATGCCACAAATTTTCCAATGTCCAAGTAATTCGATCTTTTGTTTTCTAAACCATAACCAAACCAAAATAGGAAAAAAAAAACGATTTTTTTGGTTTGGTTTGTTCAGTTTTTGGATTTGTTCATTGTAGTTCAGTTTAATTTTCGGTTTTCTACAATGGTTTCCATTTAGGTTTGGTTCGATTTTCGGTTTAGTGCAATGTTATTCGGTTTGGTTTTGGTTTGACCACAAAACCAAACCAAACCGACCAAATTACACCCCTAAATACTATAGCTCTTAATGTGTGCATAGATAATATTGTTTTAACCATTAACAGGTAACAGTCTTAAAAAAAGTCAAGCAACTTAAAGAATATTTGAGTAGAGAATTTTGTATCAAGCAAGGATATTTTTATCTCATAGAGGAAATAACCTTATATCTCTTAAACGAGAAGGGAAGTTAGGACCTAAGACAACTGACACTCTAGTCAAGTAGAATCATAAGCTGAATGATCAAGATGGATATCCTTTCATTGATGCACATTGTTGTTAAGTGACAAATATAATCTCTCTCACTTACAGATATTGCATTTGCTATGAGTGCTATTAGTCAGTTTATGCACGTTACCCAGACTATACATCTTGAGGCGGCATACAAGACATTAAGGTATCTCAAGTCCTCCCCTAGGAAGGGATTGTTATTCTCTCTCACTATTGTAATTTATTCTGATGATTAATAAAGTGCTGTTAATTATCAAAAAAAAAGGGCAGAGGTTAAAAAAAAAAACAGGATCATGGCTCATGTTTTATTAACATTAAGGTAAATTTGAGGGGGGGGTACTGTTGAAGGAAAATTTGTACACCAAAGTAACGTGGAGTATTGTTGAGGGAAAATTTGTTTTTTTTATGTTTTATTAACATAGGTATTGTACTTTTACTTAAAAAGGTGCTATTGTATCTTTACCAATATAGTATACAAGAAAGGGAGTGAGACGACCAGCACATTGTGTGGATCAATCCCCAAGTTTTATCTCATCTTCTATCTTCTTCTTTTTACATATCAAGATCTTCAACAGCAGTTTGCAACTATATTTTCACCAAGAAATAAAATAGGAGTTACGTTCTTATGTACGACAAAATTAAGATTATAGATCTTGGGTCACCTCTTACCTTATGTTGGTATTAAAAGATGACAACTTACAATGAATATAACCACCTATAGATTGATTATTCCTTGATTGAATAATTGGCCCCATGATTAAAAAAATTTAATATCAAGTGATAATAATTGAATATTCATAAAAGAATGAGTACCTCTAGACCACAAAAGGGAGAAACAGAAGGATTTGTTAGAGTTTGAGATTTAAGTAATCTTTTTCTATAACATAGCAATAAAAATCATCAAACTCTAATAAAAAAACAAGCTGCTCTTTAGAATCCACAAGAGCATGTAAAAATAAAGAAACAGAACAACCCTTAGAATAAGCAAGTTAGTCATCATGGTGAAGAAATGACATAGCAGACATGGAAGTTGGAGGTAACTTTTCACATGTTAATCGGAGGCCAAACTACTTTAGCAAAGCATATGAACTTAAACAATGATCAATAGTCCAAAGTTTTAGGGTATGGGAAGCATTTTTGCCTTAGCATGAGTGGGAATCAAAGTGCAGGGCTCAGAAGCAAATGTTCTTGAAATGTTAAGCAGCAATAAAGCGCATTGCGAAAGTGAGCACACAAAAAACTTACTATCTGATAAGGTTCTTTTTTTTTCCTTTTTTGGTGGATAAATCCCCCAGGTACTTAACGATCCACGAAAAAAAAAAAAGAATCCCCGAGGTACTTAGCAAGCACATGCCTTGACCACTAGGCTAAAACAACATTTAAGAATAACAAATTATATTTTCGTCATTATCTAACTGACAGACGATTTGCAATGAAAATAGGTAGTGGAGCCTTTTCAAATGTTGCCACTGGTGCAAACCACAAAAAAAATTACTGCATGATGGTTACTTGTGCAAAATTGAAATCTATAGCAAGACGTCAGCAAGATGAACAGTTCAGCATAGTTCTAACAATATTAATCATGTAATGAATGTAATAAGAATTTGTAGCACTCCAATGCACCATTTTAATGGTTTCTGTTTCTCGATGGCGAAATCGGCAACTTTTATCATTTTAAAACGTCAGCTAGGATATTATAATTCATTTAGAATATGAAAAACAACAGGAAACCTATTGCCAACATGGAACTAAGATATCCCCATTAATAAAATTGAATTAAGCAGCTGGCCCATTGTATTGTTTTGCTAGATAGCCAATTGTGATAAAAACTAACCATTTTCCCCATTCAAATTACTAGTGTCAGGAGATTTTTATGACGCAACTTTTTTACTGGCTTTGTTTATTCAACAGCTTTAAAACCTTTGTTCATTGAAGCACTTACAAAATGGAAGTGCCCGTCTTTCAGTTTAACATTAGAAGAACATGAACAAGAGTGGATATACAATGAGTTGTATTTTAAACTTCCCATACTTAGCAATGGAGAAAATTCCTAAGAGATTTTTCAGTTTTCATTGATGATTCTGACGTAGGTGGAAAAAGACCAACAACCGACTTTTCTCTGCAAGAAATCCCATTTGAGATTTTGACAGTCATGATAGTACGTGATACATGAGACATTCTAAATGTATACCAAGCAAATTTGGAAGGAATCCATGCAAGAAAATTTTGTTGAATAGCAGAGAAAGAGAAGCTATTATGCCTTCGCACGATATCCCACGAAGATAAGGGTTCAAATCTTACAAGACATACAAGCTCCACTTGCTTTCTTTGGATGTCATAGTTGCTCAAGTTAAGGAAATACCTTAACCCTTAAAGAAGACCAAATTTCTAGCCAACTGAGAGCATCGAGCCCCCGTCACATGGATTAAAATAAATTCTTGATATTATCAAATTATTTAGAGGTTATTAACTTATCATCCCATGTTCTTCACCAAAAAAATTAACAAAATCCCATGTAGCCAAGGTATCTAGTTGGCATCTAGGCAGTTAAAAAATTGGTTATTGTTTTTCCTAAAACCATATAGATTGACAATACATTAAAAAAATGCCATATATATGAGTAGTACATTTGAAATAACAGGTAGTGACCAAAAGATGGTGATCTTAAGTCATAGCATGTCAAAATTGAGATGTAAGGATAATGGTATAGAGCTCATTAAAAAAAGCCCGTGTATCCAAGACCAAGATGCAAACTCATAATTGTCAAATAACATCATGACTAATATTTTCAAATTGATATTCTTCTTACAACCCCCTATTCTTTTCTTTTTAATATGAATAACCAGATCATGTGTGTATATATATATAACTAGGGCAAAAGCAAAAGTTACAAAATAAAACAAAAAGATAATCCTGCCTAAGGCAGGCAGCGAGAAGCAGAAAGCAAAAACTAAAATGTAGGATACATATGAGGACTACCGGTATATAAATAGCAAACCCAACCCCCAGGAACACAATCAGTCCATCGAAACACCAGCAAACAAAGATGTCCTGCTCATCCCCTCTCTGGCCAACCTATCCGCATCTAAATTGGCTGATTTGGGTACATCGGTAAATGAGTTGTTCACCCCATTTCCCAAAAACCTCGCCACACGAATCAGATGTGTAAAACGCCAAGGCCACTCCACCGACCTCATCTACCAGATCACGGTCGATGAATCCCCCTCAACCTCCAAAAAAGTATATCCCATACTCTGCGCCTGTCTCAGACTAGTCACAAGAGATAGGATTGCCGCTTGTGTGGAATCACCCAACTCCTATCCATCGAGTAAACGCATGTAATATGGTCCCTGCATGATTCCTAAAAATGCCCCCACCCCAGAAGGACCTGAATTACCCAATGAGGATCCATGATGCTACCATACATTGAGTCCCCCTAGGAGATGGCAATGCCACACAATGCCAATCCCTAGTAATGCCTGCCAAAGCAATCTCTCTAAACAACGGCCAAGCCACCATCCATGGTGCTACCATAAACACAATGGAATCGAAAATGGACTAGGTATCACACTCTTTCTCCTTGAATATCCTTCTATTTCTCTCTTACCAGATTACCCAACACATCGCAAGCAAAAAGATCGAAGCATCATCCTACCTCTCTTACACAGCCCCGGTAACCTCCAATGCCCAAACAGACCTCCAACTAACGATGGTAGCACCCAATACGTATTCGTCCTCTTGATAAGGGAAAGCAAAATACTCCTAGCTATTAGGCAATGAACAAACAAATGGTCCATCGTCTCCTCCGTCTGTCTACATAAAAAGCACATGTGTGGGCAAAGGGCCATTTCTTCCTCTTTCTTTGCAGAATATCACAGGTATTGATCTTGTGCTTGAGGAGAGTTCAGAAAAATGTCTTAATGCAAGGAAGGGCGCCTGTCTGCCAAAGACTTGGGAAAGAGAAAGGTAACTTAGTACTGGAGGGCTGACGGAGTATGGAACAAAAGGTACGTGTAGAGAACAGCCCTCTCGGAGCCAAAGACCAGATCCTAACATCCTGAATATTAAGGGCAATAACAACTTTTTTCAAGAATTCAAATAATGAAGCTAACTCACTAATCTCGACAAGCCAGAGTTCTCTACGAAGATCAAGATTCCAAACCAACCCAGCCTCAGACCATGAAAGAACATCAAAAACACATGACTCCTTGCTACGATTACGAACCAACCTGAATATACGAGGACAATGCAGACCAACCCCACGAGACATCATGCCAAAAGAAAATATGACTCCCACAACCCACCCCGAAACGTGTATACTGATAAAACAAGGGAGCATGGGAGGAAACTGCCTTCCAAGGGACAGCACAAAGGATTCTAGCATGGGGACTGATATTCCATCCATTAGTATGAATGTCGTATTTGCTACATATTACCTTGAACCATAATGATTTATGATCCGTACTGAACTGCCAGGGACACTTACCCAGTAATGTCAAATTCCAGGACAGAATGTTTCCCAAATGGAGACCCCCGTCTTCTTTGCTTTTTCACACATCGACCCATTTTACAAGATGATCCTTTTTAAAGCCTCCCCCTTCCCACAAAAAATCTCTTCAATTCACTTTGCTACACGAACCAGGATCCTAATTAGGGAAAGGTAGTAAGTAGGGAGGTTGGATAGAGTACAGATTCTCCTTTGTACTCTTTTTTTTTGTGATATATTTAATGCTGGTTATTCATCAAAAAAAAAAAATAGAGGACAGATTCTAGAGCGTGGTGTCTTGAGTTCAGTGGAAGCTACTCCACTAAGTCTTTCCGATCCACTCTTGGTGAAGGCCAGATTTCAGTTTCCCCAAAGTTCTCCACTTCTTTGCTCTGGAGTGCTGAAGTCCCCCCTAGAGTTCAAGCTTTTGTTTGGACCACTCTTCTTTACCGGATCAACACTGCAGACATGTTACAAAGGAGGAGGCCATTTATGGCTTTGTCCCCCCAGGTGTGCCCAATGGGTATGAGTATAGGGGAATCTGTGGATCATCTTTTTATTGGTTATTGGTGGGAGAGACAGATCTGGTTTTTCTTTATCAGACTAGTTGGTGTTGATTGGGTGGAAACTTTTTCAATATTGGATATGCTTGACCAGTGGTGTTTTCCTTCTCTTGGGAAAAGAGGTCAGATTCTGTATAGGGTTTTTACTTTGCTATTTTGTGGAGTATATGGGGGGAGCGGAACAAGAAAGTTGAGTAAGAGCTTGAGTGCGATCATTGATTCCATAATGAGTTTAACGTCGTCATGGGTCAGCATTCTTCCCGAGTTCCATGTCGAACTCTGCCAGAAAGTCTTGCCCCTGTAAGTAAAGGCCTGCTTGGGGCTCGACTTCTTTTGAGTCGGGAAATAGCTCGTAGCCCCGTTATCGGTCTTGACCACGAACCTTGAGCCCAACAAGTAATGTCTCCATGTCCTTAGGCAATGGACTATGCTTTACCATACAAAGGCATCTCTTTCTCTTGGACGGTGTAGCGCCGTTCCGTGTCATTGAGCTTGCGACTTTCATAAGCGTTGGGGTGTCCTTCTTGCATGAGTACTCCCCCTATGGCAAAGTCGAATTTGAGGTATGCACCTCAAAGGGCTTGGTGTAGTCTGGTAACTTGAGGACTGGCTCCTTCATGACTTCCCTCTTCAAGTCGTCGAATGCCTCCTGGCACTTCCCTTATCCCCTTAAAGCCACCATAATGGACGATCCTTCTTGAGAAGATCGGTTAATGGTGTGCCCCCGCGGTAAATGAATGTCAGGTGCCCCCTCCTCCCGAAAGAAAGAATTTTGTCCCCCTTACCGTAAATAGGTCGTGGATGGATAGAGGAACAAATACGGTAGGCACCCTGAGTTTACCAACCTCAGTGACCAGCTCCTAAGAGTTACCCCTTGGGGTTGGGGTTAGGCTGTTGCGCAATGCAAGCCCCGTGGCCTGCCTCAGCCCGCCCCCGGGAACTCAGTAGGCTCGCTGCTAACAGCACCATACACATGCGGCTGATGTACGTATGT
>JAUPMG010000010.1:9197197-9214320 GCA_031762675.1 Pachysandra terminalis
ATTTTATTCGAATGTGCTTCCCTCAGATACCGGGAAGGCCATGCTTTTTCTCCAAGTATGTTCTTCTGAGATACCGGGAGGATTACTTTTTATCTCTTTGTTGGATGTGTCTTCTTGAGATACCGGGATGACCATTCACACTTCAGTTGAATGTGCTTTTTTGAGATACCGAGAAGACCATTCTTTTTCTCCAAGTATGTTCTCCTGAGATACTAGGATGATTACTTGTTTCCCTTTGTTGGATGTGTCTTCTTGAGATACCGGGATGACCATTCACACTTCAGTTGAATGTGCTTTTCTGAGATACCAAGAAGACCATTCTTTTTCTCAAAGTATGTTCTCCTGAGATACCAGGATGATTACTTGTTTCCCTTTGTTGGATGTACTTTCCTGAGATACCGGGAAGGTCATCTTTTTTCCTCAAGTATGTTATCCTGAGACACTAGGTGAATTTCTTGTATCGTTTTGTTGGATGTGTTTTTCTAAGATACCGGGAAGACCATCTGCATTTCATTCGAATGTTCTCTCCTAAGATACTGGGAGGATCACCCATTGCATGTTTCTCTTGAGAGATAGCTCATTCATGTTATCGTTCCATCACATTATTTTGCATCACTTTAAGCATTCATACATCACTGCATTAGGCACGCATCATCATTATCACCATTCTTTCAGAGATACTCTAAAGTTACAGGTTCAAGTTGTGAAGAAAGTGTTGTCTTAAGCAGGTGGAAACCCTTTCACAAGAGCGATGGTAGGTCAGCATTTTAATGCTGATAACTGTATTCACTTTTACCAAGGTTCAGCATTTTAATGAACCTTCGACCTTGGGACAAGAAATTTAACAAGGTTCTAAAAAAAAGATTTGTTGCTTTCAATTACTTAGTGATACTTTTGTTAAAAAAAATGGTTTTCAATTTTTGATATTTCATTTCACATCAATATGCTCTCGATAATCCAGATTTATTTTCTTCTTGCGAACCATCTTGGATAACAATACAAAGTCAAATGCTAGAAAAATGGAATCTGTGAACTTAGTGACTGAAAGTGACTCGTAAAAAATGAGAATTAAAAGTTATGTTCTCTTTAAAGATAAGAGGGGAGTAGGATATAAGGTCACGTCTGGTCTTATCAAAATTGTTTTAGGATGGATATAGACTTTGTTGCTTAATCAATATGTCAGATGAAAGTCGAGTCAGCAAAAGCTAAGGAGGTTATTAGAATTGCAACTGGGGCATTTTTATATCTAATTCATGCCAATGGAGTTTACTTCAGATCAGTTATGTTATGAGGACAACCGTATCAGAATCATGTGTTTGGAGCTTGCAACAAGTGGAGAACCATAAACTTTTCAAATTGGTGATTCTATCTTATTACACTAGGAAGATCCCATAGAAGATTCAGATCGTCACAGGAATGGTTGTACATTGTCCACAAGGTATTGTCCGGAATCATACATTCTTTATATAGATGTGGAGACTTTTCTTGAGCTTATTAAATGAGATCTTTGAATGACATGTTTGCTAAAACTAAATGTTATCTTGAAATGATCAGAGGCCATATTTCTTTTGATCCCTCAAATGTTCCAATCTCTAGTCAAACCCTTTGAGCCTTACATTTCTTTCTTTAACCCAAACCGGGACTAGCTACCCCAAACTGAGGCAAGGGTTAGAAGTCAAATCAAGGGAAATTCTTAGGAACAATGGAAAATTCATAAAGTGGAGAAACAGATGTTGGGTGCTTCAAAAAAAAAAAATGAAACTGATTGCAAGACAAAGAAAAGTGAAAAGTAAAGGAAAAAGATAGTATCAAAAGAAAACAAAATGGGACAAAATGAGATATCAAGTATGTTAAAGTGGTATGGGAAACACTGGAATTGCCCAAACTGGGGCAATTTTTAATATAAGATCATTGGGAGAAATTGGAAGAACCCCTCAAGTCAAACTAGACCCGGTCACCTATTCAAACCAAAAATTCCTTTTGAGCTTTATATCTTCCTTTCTTGAACCCTAAACCCATCCTACGTTTCGTCCTACTTTGAAAGACCTCTTTGATCAAGGTGATATTTAGTGGAAGCCATGGCTTAACCTGGTATTAATTAGTGATGATGGAATGTATGGTTTCAAGTTGCATGACAACCCGAAAAGGCACTGCAAGCAAGAGGGCAATAGAAAATCAAATAGAGAAGGTTGATTTGATTAATTTTACGAAGCCCGTGAGAACCGCTCGAAGCAAAAAAAAAAAAAAACATTCATCATTTGTGAACAATCCTAAGTAGAGTATGTCAGGATTTATGGTAAGAGGATGATCGTATCTCAATTCATCCTCAATGGAACAAATGAATCAATCAAACAAAGTCATTCACTTTTTCATCATGGATATCACAAGCTTTCAAGCACTTTGTTCAATTATCCTCTCTAATGACTTTGATTCGTCCAGACTAGACATTTTGTCAGATATCCAAAGTTCAAGACGATTGTAATAACTTTGGTAATCACTGAGAATGAGCTTAAATGATTCTGACCAATGGATGAAGTTTTTCAATATTTGACTGCGTATTTTATTCTTGGTATTTCATTTGATAACATTACTTTAATTATCTTGATCATATTGATGTGAAAAAGTTTTGGAAATCCTTTTTCTGCACTCACTTTCTGTTCAAATATGTGTTACTCTTGTTTTCCTCCATCTTTCAAAGATATCATAGGGTGCAAAAGGTGAAAGAAGAGAAGATACAAGCATACAACCTCAATGGAGCATATCCTCATAATTTTGGAAGAAAGCGTTTAGGAGACGCATCTAAGTTTCCCTCCAGCAAAGCAGCATGGCTAAATCAAACTCTCAAGAGGCGTAAACAAAGAGAGGTCCCGATTCAACCACACCAGAGCTATTTGAAGATGATGGAAGCAACAGAACTCTTGAAGTATTCAAAGAAGCATCCATGTAGGATTAGAAGAAAAGAATGCTCACTTGTAAGTGTCAGTCATGGTCAAAAGCGTTTCTGTCTCCTCTAGATCTTGTCTCCTAGATAGACTTGGTCTCAGGCAGTAACGCGACAATAATCAAATGAGGTTGGGATCTGTCCAACCCTTTGAAGCAGCTCAATGTTGACTAGGCTTAACCCTGATAAGTCATAGTCTTCAGTAATCTCCGAGTTCATGAACTGAACGTTGCTTTTAGCCAAACATATTCTTCATAAATTGACCTTCCAAAAAAAAACAAAAATCAATGAAAGAAACTTGGAACCCTTTTACCTCTGAGCTACACACAGCTCAAAGAGGTTTAGACCTTTGTGCTTTGTCTTCATGAGATGTAGCAACGTCGCCTCTTGAAAGACGAGCATTCACCTTTTCGAGAATAGGCAGATTCCCTTGATAGAATCTTTTTAAAAGAAAACATAGAAATATTGGAAGTTCAAAATATGAAGAGTAATTTTAGCATGAAGCACAATTTCATTGAACCGTGCAAATTGGGGTTATGTCCTTTTTTCTTTGTCGTCTGTCACTCGTGACTTCGACGAAGAGAGGCAGCTGTAGACACCCTAATTTGCACTAATGTGGAGTTTTCCTGTTTTGCAGCTCCTTGAAGGATTGGCTTGAGAATCAGCAACTCCAAATCAGCATCTGAATCTAATCTCTACCATATACTCAAATTCCTTAGAAATCCCTGAAAATCCCAAACATCATGTGAAAAGACCAAAATACCCCTGGTAGACCCCACCTAATCCATTTCAGTCCTAAATCCATTTTCAACCTCACATTTGAAGTCCTTAGCCAAAATGCTCTCCAACGAGTATAATCTTGGGCTAATTCGAAGTTCGTCGAAAAAATGACAATTTTGTCCCTAATCCGGTCATCGAGATCAAACAGCAAAATCCAAGGGTCGAAACATTTTTCCAACATCAAACCCTCCCCAAAAAGAAAAGGAAATAACCCAAAAACCCCTAAACCCTTACCACCTAACCCAAACCAACCCAAACCTCCTTCAACCAAACCCAATCAAATCCCTTTGTACCAAACCTAATCAATCCATTAACTCCTAAACCAATCTCCCTAAACCGAACCGGATCAACCCACCAAACCCAACTAACCAAACCAACCCAAACCCCCTTGAACCAAACCCATTCGAACCACTTTGAGCCAAACCCAATCAATCCATTAACCCCTAAATCAATCTCCCTAAACCGAACCGGATCAACCCATCCAAACCCAACTAACCAAACCAATCTAAACCCTCTTGAACCAAACCGAACCAAACCAATCCAAACCCCATTAAAATCAAAGTGAACCAACCTAAAAACTAGACCCAACCAACCAAAAAGAAGCCAAAAACCCAGTAAACCAGCCCAGAACCGGATCGAACCAGTGAACCGGAACAAACCAGAAAAACAGCCTAAGGGTCTGTTTGGCCAAAAACAAAAGAAGAAAAATTACTATTTTTGCAATATCTCAAGCCAAGCTCAAGCAAGTGAGCTCAAAGCGGAGGAACATCACACCAAGGAAAATTTCAAGAATTTCTACAGGTATTTTTTATTTTTTGTATTATTTTTATATTTCTGTTTTCTATTTTATTTCATTTTCTTAGTTTATTATGGGGCTTATTAGGTGTTAAAATCATGTTATGCATAATTTTTTATTATTAATCCATGATGTTAAACTTCTTTAAATTGCTGTAGATCCTGTGTGAATTTTATGTTCATATTTTATTTTATTTTATTTTTTAGCATTTGTTAGATTTTTAATTTATTTTGTATATTTTGATTAATTGACCAAATAAATATTGAACCGGGTAACCGGTTAAAATCGGGTAACCGATTAAACCGGGAGGTTGTGGGTGCCTAACACCTTCCCACACCTCAAATAAACCCTTTATCCGAATTTCTGGTTAGACCAACCAATTTTCACACTTTGGTTTAATTTTGTAATTAATTGGTAAAACCCATTTGTATTTAATTACGTAAGTTAACTAATTATTTTCCAAATTTACCAATTAGTCCAATTCAACCATACGTTTTGCATATAATTTCAGTTGTACAATTAGTAGATTAATTCACTAATTACCTAGCTAGGTCGGGTCATTACAGCCTTCTCTTTTTGTTTTACCACAGACAATACATACCAACTCAAGTCTTTAATTGCAGTTTTTCTGGCTCCAACTCACTCAGTACAAATCCTAAACGATTCCATTCTTTTAGCCATCTATATCTTGGATTTTATTGCATAGTAAAAACCTAATCAAGCTGTAGTTGTGCAACTGTTCAGAACAATCCTTTCAATTAACAGGTGATGCAATTGTTCTTCTCTTTCTCATTTCTACGCTTGCCTTGATTCTGTTACACTATGATCTGTTCGTCATTGCAATTGCTCTTCTACAGAGCTTTTAATACCGTCTTCAACTTTTTATGTAATGTATTACGACTTAGCATGCTTATGACTCTGTCAATGTTAGATATAAGTAGTCATTTGAGTAATTGTTGGATACTTAGATGCATGTAGATATTTTGGTGAGAAAGGTTGCAGCCTTCAGTGGAGTTTTAGTATTTCTTGCTGAAATTGAGATTTTGGTCAACTGGTTATCAGGTAATTTTTTGGTATCCGTAGTATGGGGTTTTATGTGATTCTCTTTCTTTGGCATTGCCACTCCTTTCTTTGTTGCCCCCTGAATCTGTTCACTGTTGCAATTGTTCTTATTATGCAAAGCTTTTAGTAGTGTTTTCCAACTTTTTATCTAACGTAATTCGAGTTAGCATGGTGATTTCTTTTATTATTGGAGTGAGTTAAGGCAGTAACTGTTAGTGGATGGTCCAAACTGGGAAGAAAGGATTGTTTATTTTTTTCCCCACCCTTGGATTAGCTCAGACCTCAATTTCATGAAGCTTATACTGATCTTTTTTTTTTCTTATTTTTTTTTAATTGCAGAACTTCTACAACATTCTAGCTTTGCATGCTTCTACTCTTCTTCTTCACATCTCTTCGGTAAGACCTTTTGACTCATTTCTTGTTAGTATTGAGATCTTAATCTTTTGTTCGCCATACTAACATATTTTTTAAGCTGCGATCTTCTCCCAGCTTATCACGTGGTATTCTGACTGCTTAATCATTATCCAATGAATCTAAATTGGTGTTATTTGGATGTGATACTTGTATTTCTTTTTTTCCCATTGTTCTTTCTTATATTAATGTTTAATTCCAACCTTTTGTTCTTGACCGATTACACTCAAGTTACGATTACTTATAGGAAAATTGTATGCCACTTCTTAGTTGTTTTTGGGTATGCTTCTTGTGTTTTTTAATTCCTCTCCTTCGATCAATTTATTGCATGATATTATTTAATTTTCCATTGTAATATCATTTCCTTCTATTAGGTTTAACATCACTTTCTTAGTATTATTGAGTTCTTAGTCTTTTATTCCCTATACTAACATAGTTTTTAAGCTACAATTCTGACTGCTTAATCATTATCTAATTTGATGTTATTTGGGTATTTTTTTCATTGTTCATACTTATATTAATGTCTCATTCAAACCTTTTGTTCATGACCGATTGCACTCAAGTTACGATTACTTGTAGGAAAAATGTATGCCACTTCTTAGCTATTTTTTTTGCTATGGTCCTCGTGTTTTTTAATTCCTCTTCTATTAAGTTATTGCATGCTATTGTTTGATTTTCCGTTATCATATTATTTTTAACACCACTTTCTAACATAAAACATATATTAATCTGCCACTTCCAATTTCTGATTCCTGCTCTATCATTATTTGAAGAAGATTTGTTTGCCACTTCTATGTCTTTTTGTTTTTCGTTTTGGATCTTGTATTTTTTTGCCCCACCTTCATCAAGTTAGTGTGTTCTATTTCTTTGTTCCCCTTATCATTTTATTTCCTATTATTAGGTTTGCGAACGCTATTTAATAGATACATATATTATGGTGCCAATCTCCCGATTTATTCCTAGTAATCTATCATTAATTACACAACGTTTTCATATGCCACTGTGGGTAGTACTTTCCCTTACAACGAGTAAAGGGTTGTCGTTTTATAGGAATATGTGGTTATAGGTAACTGATTTACTTTTTGGTATTAAGGATGTGTTTTTCATTACTTAGAGAACATTTCCGTATGGCACTATGGAAACTACTTTCCCTTACAACAAGGAGAGGGTTGTCGTTTTGTAGGAGTATGTGGTTATAGATAACTGATTTGCTTTTTAGTGGTAAGGACGAGTTTCCAGAAACTTTGTGTTGCGGTTTCATTGAGGTGACTTGATTTTTATGCTATATTGTAGCTTAGGCCGAACCTTGGTATGAGTTTTAGCATATTACTAGGTTTTAACAATGTAAATTTTTCATCTTTTACCTTTTCAACTGTCATTGTTTATAAGGATTTTTTCCTGCCAGTTCCATGCTTTTATGAAAGTTATTACTATTTTCATCTTTTTGTCCTTGACCTATCATTATTTATGGATACTTTTGATGGTTCTTCTAAGCTTTTCTTGGGGAAGCTTCGTTTTCCTATTGGTTTGCTCTTTTCATGCTATTCTCTGTTATTTGGAAGGTGTTATTTTTCCAAATAAGTGTTCTGAATCTATCATTATTTGCAGAAGTTTTGAAGGTGTTATTTTTCTATTCCTATTATGTATCTTAGGGCCATAGCTTTATTGCTTGAGGAGGAGTAACTTCTGAGAAATGGTGTTATTATTTGGCTGTGTATATGCAATAGCTTATCGATCTTTATAAAATGACTATTGGCTTTGTTTGCGGAAATTATTGTGTTTTATTTACTTTTTCCTACTGCCTACAATGGTTGGGCAATCACAATTAATGTTTAGAACTTGCAATTCTCGTTCATCTAGAAATAAAGTACCCTTGCAAATTTCTATCTTCCTGTAATCTCTTCAAGAAGTGATCCCTTTTACATGTACAACTTCCAAAGGAACTAACACAAAGCTATAAACATCATTTATTCTACATAAATTTTCTTTAGACGGTGACGAGGTTGAAGTATCCTTGTGTTTATTTACATGGCCATTGGTTTAACGAGCCAATGAACTGAGACTTGACATTCTCAAATCATGTATTTCTATGGTGTTGTAATTATTCAAGTGGATGTTGGACACTTCACACCCCCTTATAAGAATGAGAGGTGAACTTCAAAGTGAAAAAAGCAAATCCCCTCTGTTCATTGTATGGTGTGAATTATAGGCTAATTAAGAGGCTTTGTCAATGTTGCACAATGGACGTCCACGGGGGTTTGGATGTGCGACGGTATATTTCTTCTTCTTTGAAATTTCTGAGGCATATGTTTCAATAGTCCGATGACTGCTTGCACATATGTCATGTGAATTCTTTGAATTCTGAGCTTATTGTCAGTGATGTGTAGGAATATCACTGCTGGCTAAATGACCAATGGTTGAGCTGACTTTGTGAGCTAATGTTTGACTACACGGTAGACATCTCATTGGTACTTTGGTTTACTGAATCCATGAGTAATGCTTTTCCTTTTTGCACTTTGTTCTTTCCAGCTCTCTTGTTGTTCTACAGTGACAACGTACTATTAAAATGTCATGCACTAATGTTACTTTGTCTTTGATGTCATATGGTAGCCTCTCCTTACGAGCGAAGGTGCTACTTCTACCTGACTATATTCATTGTTGCTTGACTTCGTCGCTGTTCAGATAGTAGTACGCATTGCACAATCCAACACAGGTGCTTTAGACCTCGCTGCTCTACGAATGATGCGAGGACCAGTACCTTTATTTTCCTACTTTGGCATGTATTCTTCTTGTTTTGTTTGGCGTATGGCCTAAATTCTATCGTTTATCTTGTCTTAATTCGCTTATGTTGTCGCTACTTTTAATCTTTTCCTTCTTCTTAGTTGATCCATTTTGTTATCACTTGGCTTTTAAAATATCTTGTATTGGTTGATGTGCAGTGTCCTCCTTCATGGAAATAAAAATAAATTGGCACCATTCCCCTCCTTAGTCATCTTTTTAAGTTAAGGAAATTGCATTTTGAGTTGGCTAAATTCATAAAAATGATTGTAATAACGTCTTTTCTTTAACTGTTTACTTGTATGTTTATGCCTGACTTGTGTTTCCGATCATTCTAAGAGACAAAATTGCTATGAATGTGCCTGTTTGCTTATATTTTTATGCCTGACTTGTATTTCTGATCATTCTAAGAGAGAAAATTGCTATGAATGTGAACAAAAATTGTCTGTTTCCCCTATCCCCCCATATATTCTTGCTTCGTTTCGGTTATAAAATCTTTGGTCCTATTACAAGATTTAAAGCTATTGTCTTTCTTCTATTACTCGTCTCTTTTTTATAATATTTTTATTACTTTGTACTTCTTGCTTGCCATTGCATACAATGATTAACATAGATATTGCTCGCTAAACTTGCTTGGGTAGCCAATACATTTTGTTACGTGTACATCTAGAGACCATGACGTTTATACTATCCTCTCCGACTCGTTATACAGGGAATTTTTAAAATTGTGCACTGTTGGGAGGGTCAGAAGGTTCTAACTATGCCTTTGGGTGCTGTTATTTGGTTTAAAGTTTACGTATTTAACAATCCTTTCTATCCAGTCGTATTTATGCCTTATACTTTAACACCCTACTATTTTACACCTTTTGTAAAGCCATGCGTTTTGCTTTGGGAACGTCCATGCCACTTTCCCACATCTCGTCGTTGTGTCGTCGGTTTACGACCATGCTCTATATGTGTTTGCTATGGTGATGTTTCATCGTGAAGGCACCCATGACATAGCCATGCAGACACTTGTTAAACTACTAGCTTGATCACATTCGACTTTCGGTATTTTCGTGAACGAATTCTTGGTATTTTGGCTACAAATGTGTTCGACCCCGACGCTTTGTACTTTGTTGAATGGCTGTGTAGCTTGATGGATGTGATCATTTGCATCCTAAATATCCTAGCGATGGGGCTATAGTTTGGCTTAGATATTGTTGTTGTACTTTGTTGAATGGCTGTGTAGCTTGATGGATGTGGTCATTTGCATCCTAAATATCCTAGCGATGGGGCTATAGTTTGGCTTAGATATTGTTGCTCTCAAATTTACATGACTACATATAAGTATTGAGCTCTTGTTCATAGCATCAGGATTCTGGATTGAGAGATCGTAGCTTCAGAACGACTAGGTTGATGTGTTTTTTTTTTAATCCGATTTTCGTGTGTTTTTTTATTCCTATAATATTTTGTTCAGGTACTTGTTACATGGAAACGGGTGGTTTTTGTTTAGTCCAGTTTTCATCAATGTATATATTTTGTCTTTTGAGACCTATTATATATTTGTTGGGCGTTATCTTATGATTTATTGTTTTAAGTGCATGGTATCCTTTTAAGAATAAATCATGGAAATTGTTGCAGAAATCCAACTTCAAGGGATTGAATTGTAATTTTGTCCTCGATCCATATATAAGGTTATGTGCTTAATAAGTCATCCGACAAATTATCAAAAAAATTATCTTCATTTTTTCCTATTTCAATCATTCGTAAGGTACTCTAGGTAACCTTAAGGTTTAATAATCATAGCAATGCATTGAGTTCACTAATATCATTTTTTCCTATTTCAATCATCCGTGAGGTACTAAGGTTTAGCAAAACATGCCCCCCCATGAATTGGTTGACAACCTTGCAAGATTGATCAGTCGCTCTCTGGCCGGGAATATATAATGATATTAGTGAGCTGTAAGCATGGAGTAAGATTGCCATCTCATGTGTCTGATTTGCATGTCTCTGACATTACAAATTTACGTTACATTCGATTTGTTACATTGATAAAGAGACTAATTATATTTATATATTTATATTTCTTTTAAGAGTAGATTCATAATGAACACTATTAATTTAGAGGCATCCGACGTGCTATACGCGTGGGGGGCAAAACTAGTATCAAGAAATACAAGGATGTGTCTATGAGGGGTGTAAGTGGAAATAACCCTTTTAGTTATTTAGAAGTTCGATTATAGTTCACTTCAAAAACGTCCTATCCTTGTAAACAAACACATTTTTTTTTTGTGACGGTTCATTGAAAGCGAGTTACTGTCCGGTTCTTTCTAGAATCGTCGGTCGGTTCACAATCGGTAAGGCAAACCTTCCGGTTCATCCAGTCATAAAGAGTTAAAGACGCGAGAAGGGCTTCGTCCTCGTTTCGCTCCAATCTCGTCCGAGACTTCAAAGAGGAAGAGATGATCGGAGTAGGGAAGATCAAGCAATACATCAACGTCCTCGACAAACCCCTAAGCAAAGGCAAACAAGAGGTTTCCTTCTCTGCTATTATCCTATGCAAATCTTTCTCTCTAGAACTCCAATTTTTCTTTGTGATCAACTGTCAATTTCTCCTTGAATTTATTCATTTTATGTTTGAATTGAAGATATTTCTATTTCTTGATACTCATTTGTTGCAAATCTCTTGAGATCATCTTGAGAATTCGATTTTGGTTGTTCACTAGCAGGAAACTGAGTGTTTTGTTTAGGTTTTTGTAAAATTTAAAATATTGTTGTGATCGTATTGAATGGTTGAATCTTTTGCAGGTTAGTTTGAGTGCATTTGGGTTCTTGTTTTCTGAGCTCGTACAGTATAATCAGACCCAGGTTGACAACATTGCTGAGTTAGAGAGAAGGTGATGATACTATTAAAACTCGTATAGGATTTTTTTTTTGATTGGTTCCTATTAATTTGAGAAAAAGTTGATCTTTTTTCTTTTCCTTCGAAAATCTCATGTAACTGGAATCTGAGAAGGTTACTGTTGAATTTTAATTGCTGCTTTTATGTGGAAGATATTACACTTGGTTTCCTGCAATTAATGGGATTACCATATAGTTGATTTTTAGGATATTGTTGATATTGTGTTATTTCAAAATGGAATATTATATAACTTTTCTAGAAATAAATCAGGCTAGAAGATGCGGGTTATGCTGTCGGGGCACGAGTTCTAGAACTTCTTTGCCACAGGGAAAAGGTTCGGCATTTTTGTTATGTAATGCATATTGTCTTTATGCTGCCTGGTAAACATGGCAATCTTAATCATTATGATACGTTGTTATATTCTAGCTTTAGGAATGTCATCGTATAAATTATTTTAAGGTCCCCATGATGGATTCTTAAGATTTTATGGTCACATTTTACGAAGAAGAGTCATGACATATCATATATTATTATATCCCACCCTATGCTCAATTTATTATGGGTATTTTCTTAGTTATACAAGTAGCTAATAGTATTTCCATTTCTCTTAAGTCCAAAATATTTTGTTCCTTATTTTGATTGCAAGACGGAAAAGGAAGATCTATGCTTTCTGTTTAGAACTATTTGCTACTCATAAAGATGCTTTAACTGTTATGACATGTCCAAAAAAATAATCAGGGTTTAACACAAATAAATTTGCCCTGTATAATGTTAGTGTAACTTCTTTTTAGGAGAAATTTCAGTCATGGATAACTTGTCTACGAAGTTTCTTTAAGTGTGTCAGAAAAACCGGTTTCATTCTAATTGTCCAGAGCTTCATTGAGGACACTGCTGATGACATAAGTACGCAGTGAGTTTAAATGCCAGTAGAGAAAAACGAAACATTACAAGCACCTTGTTATTGCTAGACTTGTGATATAATCATTGCATATCTCATTGTTTTATCATTGTAATCGCATCACCATATACAATTATCATTATTCTGTTAGTTAAACTATGCTGGGATCTGAATATGGAGTTCTTTTGCTCCTTGATTTTGTTAAGTACCTTATATTGTACCCATCCTCATGAAACATTGGCTTGAAGCGGATTTCTGTGGACAAAACGATAGTGTTTATGTCAATAAATTGTTTGGTTGGAATGGCAAATAGATAACATTGGTGAGGTTAATGCTAACTTTTGATGAATGATATTTTATTGAGAAAAGGGAGTGAATTTGATGTTATTGATATATTGATATTTTCTAAATTAATGACACAGGGAAACAGAAGGGAGACACGATTGCTGGGGATTCTGTCCTTTGTACACAGCACAGTATGGAAGGTGTTGTTTGGAAAGGTGAGTATATTCTGTTGCAGTTTCATTTGTTAAGAACTCAATGTGGTTCTAATTACTAAATAGATTTATAAATTTTTATAGTCACGGCTTCAAATGAGTGAATGGTGCTCAATTCAACTTTGGGGAAATTCCAATAGATATTGTTACGACATCATGTGTTAATCTGTTGTCTTGCTCTTAGGAAGGAAGTAAAGCATGGATACCTTTTACATCCTTATCAATTTCCATCATGTAGGGGTTCAGAATCTTGGGAGTAGATGATACTGCTGTTGGTACGCTACTCCAGTGTAATCTTCATTTAACATTTAGGAAGGCAGATTTGACTTCCTTTGTCGTAGCTTATTTCAGTAGCTAATATAACCACTTTTTCTTTCAATTTGACAACTCAGATGGTCATTTGCCTAAGATGATCATGATGATCAATCTTAATGCTTGGATCAAGTACTTTGATCGTATTTTGATAGATCTCCAATTAGTCAAAATCTTATAGCCCCCCCCTGCCCCTCCTCTCTCCCATTTTTTTTCTTCTTTTGCCTACTCTATTTGCTAGCTTCGTGCCTGTCAATGATGATATCTATGGTGAGCAAACATCTTTTTTCATTTTCAGAAATTGCGACGAGAGAGGTTAAAAAAGAAAGAAAGATTATACGGAGAAGTTATGAATTATTTCTACTGGTTCCCTGTACTGATTCATGGTCCAATTAATCTAAGGTAGTGAACATACATGGAAATATTTTCATATACTGCCTTTTGATTCTTGAAGAATTCTATGGGATTTGGATGGCATAGCTATATGCAAATTGGGGTAACTTAATTGAACTGGACCGTGCAAAAATTGTTTTAAAACTAGTTGATTGTGGCAATGAATCTGAGTTGAGTCAACACCCACAGCTTTATTTTATTAGTGGCTGCTTCTGTACTTTAGAAGAAACCTCTTCTCCATTTTTCAGTTTTTGTTTTTTATTTTTATTTAAAAATGTATCTGCTCTCTCTTAATTATTATTTGTTCTTAGTCAGATCTTTATATGATTTGATTCCATTCCCACAGCATCAGAACCTCTTGTTGATTGTGGCTACTTCTGTACTTACAGGAAAAATTTCTACCCATTGTCAGTTCTATCAATATTTTCCTTCTATAAGCAAGTATCTGCTGTCTTAATTGTCATTTTACTAATCAAGGCCTAGTTTCAGGGGATTTTCAATTCATTCAACTTAGATGCTAGTACAGAGAAATTTGTTCCTTTTTTTTTTTTTTAACAATTTGATCTGGTTTCTTCACCGCATTCCTCATCAAAATTTTTCTTGGTGTTGAAAGAAAACAGAAAAGGGAAGAAAACCTAACTTTCCGAGGTTTTAGTGGCCCCAGTTGGATGTTGAATGCATTTGGTTCTATTGCAGACTAGAGATCCACTGTAGGCAGTATCATTAGAGAACAGTTTGGACTTCCTATCCACCGTGCTGTTAGCAGATCCAGACATCTTTGAGACTGAGACATTCATCAGAAGTGCAATTGATCTTGCCTACTTGGAAATATGTACAAACCTTCAAGAACTCTCGTCTGGCTCCTTGCCCATGACATCAATATGGACAAATCATCCTCCACTATCAAGCTATGAAGGTTCAGATTTTTAGTCTCTGTTAAACCGACTTGAAGATCAGGGGCCTCTACTCTAACCATGTTTTCTTCAGCTATAGGGCCAAAAAAAGAATGAAATTATATCCCCTTTTAGGACTGTCGACAAGTGGATGAGCAAAGCCCGAGCTTGAAAAAAAAGCTCATTTAGTTAATGAGCCTAAGCTGAGCTTGGGTAGGTTCTGCTCAATCAAAGCTCGACTCATTTACTTTATTTTAAAATATATTTGTAATGTTTTCTGTTATTTATAAAAATATTGATATATTTTACTTTTGAAAATAAAATATTTTAACATGTGATTTTTTATTCTTTTCGATGTTATCGGACCGTAACGAGCTTTAGTAAGCCGGTCTCTCTGCCTGAGAGCTCAATTATTGTTAGCAAGTCTGAGCCTTGCTCAAGATTTACGAACCCAAGCCAAGCTGGGGCTAACCTCTATTTGGCTCGGCTTGTTTGCAGCCTTATCCCCTCCATGATTTTTTGAAATGTTGCCTAAACTCGTGATACCTGATTGACCTGGGAGGTACTACTAATATTCAACTTGATAAATTCTTCTATAGGGGGACTCTATGCTACCCTAGATCTCTGTAATGAGTCCCCCTCGATCTCTCTATGCACTCTATACTACCCTAGATCTTTGTATGCACCTCATGAATATTTTTATAATCTCACTCACAAGGTTTTAAGTCTTGGGATCATGAATCGGACCGGTCCCTGTCGATCCCGATCCCGATCCAGACCAACGATATTGACCGGTAACGGCTGGTCCGGATCCGGTACAAAAGTTGGATCGCCCATTTAAAAAATAAAAAATAAAAAATGGATTGGCTGGACCGGCGGTACCGGATAGGTCCAGGTCGACACCTGTTGGACCGTTCCATTTATAAATTAAAAAAAAGAACAAAAAAAAAAACTTTGGATCAGTTGGACTGGTTGTACTAGCTGGTCCGTACCGGTATTGGTTGGACCGGTCCGATCCAAAGCCACTTGATACAATAGTTGTATCGTGGCTTGGGATCGGACCGGTCCTGACCGATACCGGTATGGACCGGATCGGTCTGATCCTTGGAACCATGCTCACTCACTAAAATAAGTCTTTCTGAAATGATGCAAGTCTCAAAATTCATTGACAATGAAATTGGAGGGAGCCTTATCGAGTGGGGTTATTTCCTCACTAAAGTGTCGATAGTTGTCTAGTCTACGTCCAGCTGTTTCTCTTGCATTGCTGAAGTTCTCTCATACTTTATGAGACAATTAAATACACTTATTGGTTGTTATTTGCATTGCCATATAAGTATGTAGTATATATGAGTTACAATATTATTGGTATATGTAAGGGTGTTGTAGGAGGATGATGGAAAAAGACAAGCGAAGCAAGGAGGGCTACGCTAGTTTCTTTGTTATGTGTGTGGGTGTACTTACACAATAATCTGATTTGTTCATTTGAATTCATATGGTTATTTTTCATGCTATTAGGAGTTAGGTCTTTAAACTGCACCGTGCTTGTAAAATTTTCTATGTATAAATATAAGTATCTTTCTGCCTGAGAGCTCAATTATTGTTAGCAAGTCTGAGCCTTGCTCAAGATTTACTAACCCAAGCCGAGCTGGGGCTAACCTCTATTCCCCTCTATGATTTTTTGAAATGTTGCCTAAAGGCATGATACCTGATTGACCTGGGAGGCACTACTAATATTCAACTTGATCATTCCTTCCATAGGAGGACTCTATACTACCCTAAATCTCTGTATGCACGTCATGAATATTTTTATAGTCTCACTCACTAAAATAAGTCTTTCTGAAATGATGTAAGAGTCTCAATATTCATTGACAATGAAATTGGAGGGAGCCCTACTGAGGGGTTATTTCCTTACTAGAGTGTCGATATTAGTCTAGTCTACGTCCAGCTGTTTCTCTTGCATTGCTGAAGTTCCCTCATACTTAATGAGACAAGTAAGTACACTTATCGGTTGTTATTTGCATTGCCATATAAGTATGTGGTATACATGAGTTACAATATTATTGGTATATGTAAGGGTGTTGTAGGAGGGGTGGAAAAAGACGTGAGTGAAGTAGGGAGGGCTACACTAGTTTCTTTGTTGTGTGTGTGGGTGTACTTCCACAACAATCTGATTTGATCATTTGAATTGATATGGTTGCTTTTCATGGTATTAGGAGTTAGGTCTTTAGACTGCACCATGCTTGTAGGATTTTCTATGTATAAATAGAAGTGTCCATGCATCTCCAAAGTATTATATGTTTCCTTTGTGGTGCTGATTATTTACTTTTATTGGAGCATATTAGCCAATATATTACAGAACTTTTAAAATAAAGTTAAACAACACTGGATAGTTTTGCTATTTACTCTGATCCCAAACATTGGAGTGTTGAATGTTATGCATGTTTGCCACACGCTTGCCTCAAATCTATTAGATATAGA
>JAUPMG010000010.1:9231644-9247619 GCA_031762675.1 Pachysandra terminalis
AGTATTGGTTTAATTGTTTATTGAGTTGTAGGCTCTTCTGAAGCCGTATTTGAATTTATTTATAGATTATTGTTTCCGCACTCTGATTTTGTTACTTGAGTTTTTAGCACTCTCGTAATTATTGGTGATCCGCGTTCCACGGTTGGGAACCCGAAGGTCGATCCTCGTGATCTGTGCCACCCATCTAGGGATTTGGGCATCAGGCTTCGGGGCGTGACAAGGTTATACATATATGTACATTTATCATCATCAAGTGGTTGGAAAGGTGGTAAGGTGCTTGGATTTCATGCTCCAGGTTGAAGGTTCGAGTCATTCCCCCTACTTGTTTGTTTTCATATATTTTGCACACACATATATATATATATATATATATATATATAGGTAAGACTGGGTTTCTGTTCAGTTCGGTTTAGTAGAATGTATATATATGTTGGGTTTCGGTTCGGTTTGGTTTACTATAAACCCAAAACTGAACCGTTTTGATTTGGTTTCGTATTTTCCGAACCAAACCTTTAGAAACCCAACCCAACCCAACCCGATCCGAAATCGGTTTGGGTCGGTTCGGTTTCGGTTTTAACCGACCCAAGTTGCACCCCTAATTTGTAGGGATCGAACTTTGAATATGAAGAAGAGTTCACGGACGAACTTTGGGGACAAGGGGTTTTCCAGCTTAGCTTCTTTTTGGGTAAATCAAGTCAAAGCATCGATATGTCTCATTAGTCTGCCCAAGGTTGTGAAACCATGAATCGAATAAAAAATCATCAAGAGCTACTTATTGAATTGTAATTTTGAACCCTAGCCATAAAATTCATAGCAACTTTAGTAGTATGTTTTGTTTTGCTTGAAGGTGCAATGGTTGACTCTGCATCCCTATGTCTCGAGAGTGATGTGGTGGGGGTTACTGAGGAGGGTGAGTGGGAATGAGTGGTTCAGTTTGTGTATTGTGTCCTAGACCAAATCTGAGATGGGTTGGGTAAGGTGGTGGCAGCTAAAGGCGGTTGGCTATTTTAGATCAATGAATGTGAGTGATAAGGGTGTATCCCATGAAGATAATTGGCTGGAATATTAGGGGTTTAAGGCGGTTGGAGAAGAAGTGGGCAGTCAAGGACTCGTGTCTAAGAGTGAAACCAGATATTCTGGTCGTGATTGAAACCAAGAAAGAGATGATTAATGTGTGTTTAGTTAGGAGGCTATGGGTTGATAGAAACTGTAGTTGGGAGTTTTGCCTTCGATAGGGTCATCCAGAGGTATCTTGATAATGTGGGATAGGGATTCGGTGTCGGGCGGTGAGGTGGTAAGTGGCAGGTATTCTTTGTCCATACAGTTTAGGAGTTGCGTGGACTACTTCGAGTGGGGGCTTTCAATGGTGTATGGGTTAAACAAAGTCAGAGATAGATCGCTTTTTTGGGAGGAAATTCGTAATCTGAGATCACATTTTGGTGGTGCGTTGTGTTCGATAGGAGATTTCTATGTGACTCGGTTTGCTAGTGAGAAAAGTGGAGGTGTGGTCAGAATCACCAGAAGTACGAGGAAATTGTCATCTATAATTAGAGAATGTGAATTGGTTGATTACCCACTGCGTGGGGGTAGTTTTACATGGACAAATGAACAAACCACGGTGGTGTGTTGTAGATTGGATAGGTTCTTGGCTTCCTTAGATTGGTACGAACATTTTCCTGCAATTAATCAGTGGCTCTTGACTTGAACGATTCAGGTCACTGGCCTATTCAGATATGCACTACGGGGGGAAGTTGAGGGCCATCACCTTTTAGATGTGAAAACATGTGGCTTTCCTACCCCAATTTTAAGGAATCCATCCAGTCCCAGTGGGTAGCATGCATTGGGGCAAATCGAGGGTGGAAGGGGGGTTCAAGTTCATGAGGGGACTAAGTATGTTGAGAGAAAAAATTAAGGTATGGAACAAGGAGGTGTTTGGAGATGTCAGTATGAGGAAGAGGAGACTAATGGATAGATTGTGGAGATCGATAAGGGGGAGAGGGAGAGGATTTTGAGTAGTGTTGGGGTTTAGGAAAGAAGCTATAAAGGTGGAGTTGGAAGGGGTCTTGAAAATGTAGATTAATTGGAGACAAAAATCTACCGTTTCTTGGTTGGAGGGGGACGAGAACACTAGGTTTTTTCATAAGATGGCTAATGGGAGAAGAGGAAGGAATGAATTGGTGAGGATAAAAGTAGGGGAATAGTGGATTGATTCATCTGAGGGTATCATTGGTGCTTTGCCAAAGTTTTATTCCAAGTTGTACAAGTCTGAGAAGTTGTTTAACTTTAAGCTGAAAAGTAGGAGTGACGGGTGTCTGGGTGATGGGAAAAGAGCGTGGTTAGAGAAAGAGTTTGAGGAGGAGATTAAGGAAGCTGTTTGGGAGTTGGCAAGTGACAAGGCCCCGAGTTTTACAATTAGTTTTTACTAGAGCAATTGGGAATCGTAAAGAACGATGTCATGAAGGTGTTCAATGAATTCTATAGGAGTGGGATTGTTCACAAGGCCACAAATGCAAATTTTTGTGTTGATTGCTAAGAGAAAGAATTTGAGGAGGAGATTAAGGAAGTTGTTTGGGAGTTGGCAAGTGACAAGGCCCCGAGTTTTACAATTAGTTTTTACTAGAGCAATTGGGAGTCGTAAAGAATGATGTCATGAAGGTGTTCAATGAATTCTATAGGTGTGGGATTGTTCACATCGGGAAGTTCTTCAATTAAAATAAAAAGAAAAGAATAAAGGGGAGAGAAGGATAATCTGATAGAATGTCATTGCCATGAAATAGTAAGTAAAAGAAGAAGAAGGATAATCTGACAGAATCTCTCTGCCAGGACCTTGAACAGATTGGAATATCACCAATATGAAACGAGGGTTGGTTGTGGAATCTCACCAGTACCAGATGAATAAGAGTGATGGTGTAGGAATCCCACCTAAAGGCTTCACACCTTCCAAGCTTTGGAGCCTAGGGTTTCCAATCATCGAAGAAATAAGAGGAATCACACCTCAATACACAATGTACAAAACTCTATTCCATTTTTGCCCTCTTTTACATCCTTAATAAAACCTTTATATATACTTTTTCCTAAACCCTAATTATATAAAAAGAGTCATAATCTAATACATTTACTTGAAGAAACCTAAAAACACTAAAATACATCCCAAATAACATCTAAAACAATGAAACATTATCCTATTAAAATTTTAACATGAATTTTCTAAATAATCCTAATTCTAACTGCTTTCCTATTCAAACTCTTAAGAAATAATAATAAAATCCTAACCTAAAAAGGACCCAAATAATTGGGTTTGCTAGAGAATACATGAGTATAACCCAATTACCAAGTATGGGCCTAAACATGCAAGTAATTGAACTAGGCCTACTAAACTGGTCCACATCACCCGGGGCTAAGGAAATCAATGACTTTAGGCCCATTAGTATGACCACTAGCCTGTATAAAGATTATTTCCAAAGTATTTTCCATCAGAATGAGGGATGTAATGGATTAATACATGGGTTTATATCATCTTCCAGGGGTCTTAGGTAGGGGGTCCTTTGTCCGTTTTTTTTGTTTACTTAGTGGGGGATGTCTTGAGTTGGTTTTTGGTAGTAGCTGAGTAGAGGGGTCTCTTTCGGAGTTTTCAGGTGGGTGTGGACAGGGTTGGGGTTTCTCACATTTAGTTTGCGAATCACACGTTTATTTTTGTTGACTTTGAGGTGTCACAGGTTAGGGGGTTCAAGAGTGTACTGTGTTTCAAGATGGTTTTGGGGATGAAGGTTAACTTAGAGGAGACTACTATCTCTAGGATTCATGTTAGGGGAGAGGTGTTGTCGGAATGTGTCGAGGCTTTTGGGTGCGATCTAGGTGGTTGGCCTATGTCATATCTGGGGATGCCTTTAGAGGGTAATCCAAAATCTTTGGTTTTTTGGGATCCAATTATAGAAAGGATTGAGAAGCTGTTGGCTATTTGGAGGAGGAATTATTTGTCATTAGGGGGTAGAATCACTCTCATTCAAACTTCTCTAGCCAACTTCCTTGTATATTATATGTTGGTATTCAGGATGCTTGGAGTGGTGGCCTTTCACATTGAGAAGGTATATCAAGCGGTAGGATATTTGGAAGAGGAATTATTTGCAATTAGGCGGTAGAATCACTCTCCTGTAGGCTTCTCCAGCCAACTTCCTTGTATATTATATGTTGGTATTCAGGATGCCTAGAGTGGTGGCCTCTCACATTGAGAAGGTACATCATAGGTTTTTGTGGGAAGAGAATGATGGTAAAAAAGATCACTTGGTCAAGTGGGATCTTGTGTGCAAGGAGAGAGAGCTTGGTGGTCTGAACCTGGGTAATAAAGTGGCCAGAAACTCATCTCTTTTGGCCAAATGGCTTTGGCGATTCAACAATGAGACGGAACATCTATGGTGTAAGGTAATTGTTAGTATGACATTCAATCAAGCGGTAGGGACATGAGTCTGAACATGAGGATTTACGCGACTATCCCGTGGAGGTATGTTGTTACCTTGGCTCCTTTATTCTTGTCTGTGGTCAGGTGGTTGGTTGGGGATGGATCTTCCGTGTTCTTTTGGCGGGATTTGTGAGTTGGGGATGTGTCTCTTTGTTTCCGCTTTCCTAGAATATTCAGAGTTTCCCTTGTCCAGTCTTTCTTTATTAGTGAAGTTCTTTTTTGGTCTGAGTCGGGCTTAGTTTGGAATCTTCCTCTTTGTAGGAATGTCAGGGAGGTGAAATGTGTAGTCGAGTTTACTTGTGTTTGTTGGGGAGATTTTTGTAAGTCCATAGTGGGCGGATTGGAGGATTTGGACTATAGATCCCAGTGGTGTCTTTTTATGTTGGTCCTTCAGTCATTTTAGAACGGATGGATCCGGGTCACCTGTTTCATTCTCGGTTTGGTTCTTGGGGTCCCCTCTAGTTCCACCTAGAGTCGGAGCATTCACGGGGACAAACTGTCTTGCTATATCAGATTAACACAATGGACAAGCTCCGAATGAGGAGGTATATGACTCTTTCTCCACCCATGTTTTTCTTGTGCAAAGAGGAAACACTTCGTCATCTTTTTATTCACTGTTTCATGGCCGTGGAGATATGGAGAGTCTTCCTTCATAATATAGGGAGAGTTTGGGTGATGTTGGAGGGTATATTTTAGTTGCTAGATCAGTGGAGATTCTTGGGTCTAGCAAATAGGGAGAGGACTCTATTTCGTCTGGTGTTTCAGGCTGTCCTTGGCATATCTGAAGGGAGTGAAACTTGCGGATCTTCCAGGATATGTCGTCCTTGACAACGAGTGTGATAGAGGGGATTATGGCTTTCGTGGCGTCTCATACATCTGTCAGGGGGTAGTTTGTAAGTCTGTTTGCTTCGGACATCGTGAGATAGTGGCATTCGATTTCAGTGAGTGTTGTGTTTTCTCAACATATGCATCTTTTTTTGGAACCTCTACAGGAGGGTTGGGTGAAGCTGAACTTTGATGGTTTCACTTTCGACATTCAAGGACCCTTGGGGGTTGGAGATGTTTTCAGGGATCAGAGTGATGGGTATCTATTTGTGTTTTCCGGATCGGTTGGTGAGACTCAGTGTTTTTCGGATCAGTTGGTGAGAGTGATGCAGTGAGGATAGAGTTGTTGACTTGAGGTATGGCAGAGCACAGGGGTATCAGAACCTAGTGGTTGAGAGTGTTTCATCATATATTGTCACTTGGATGGAGGGATATGTCTAGTGTAGTTGGAGTCTTACTCATTTGGTTCGTCCGTTTTTTTCCCTGATGAAAATGGCGCTTAGGGGGCAAATGAGGTGGCAGAGGATCTTGCAAGGAGAGGTGCGCACAAAGTCGTTATATTCGCCGGGGAGCTGACTTGGAAGATGTTATGGTTTAGGTCTTACGTTTGTGAGAGTTGATGGTTTTTTGGCTCGGCTTCCTGCTTTGCTATCACTCGAGATATTTCTTATATGGATTCTTTATCTTTTTGTTTTTGCTCCATTGGTTTTAGGGTTTCGCTAAAACCGTGGTAGCTGTCATCCTTCGTTTTTCCTCTCTACCTTTATATATATATATATTCATGATTTATCAAAATAAAATTTAGTAGTAGGTTTGGGCTTCGATTTTGGGATTCTCGTAGGAAAAGAGTTGTTTGTTTGTTTAAACAAGTAAACTATGTTTCTTATATATCTTTAGTCATTTTAGAGTATTGGGCTCTATATAAAGGACTTAACAAAAAAGGGAATATGTTTGTAAAAAATGGCATTTTTTAGTTTTGCAGAGTTGAATCTTATTAATTCTATAATTAAATTACTAATTGTAATATTCAATACATGAATCATATAATTCAAACATCTATCGATGTTTTCATAAAATTTTAATCGACCTTGGGTGGAAACGAACTGAGTTGAATTTTATAACTTTAACAACGGGGTCTACCCATCCTCATTGTGCAGTTACTTTTTTTTTTTTTTTTTTTTAATTTATTAACTTATAATAATAACTCAATACTTTGCACTTACAAGTTAATCATTAGCCTTAATTTTATATATATATAGCCTTAAGAATAATATTTACCAGAACAAAATAATTATTGTTCTGGTCTTACAGCTATTAATAATATTTACATGTAAATTAGTATATAGCTTTTGTAATAGTAAAACTACACTGAAATTCCAATTTGTTAGGTAAGTGTTTCCTTTCCCCCTAGACAAGCGTTTAGTCCTATTTGTTTTAGTCTCATAACTGCTAGCTACTAAAAACTACCTGGCCATTTAAGCAGCTAGTTAGCCTCCCTAGCCAGTGTTTTACTCTTCACAATGTTGGATTTGGGTGTTCTCTTTCAAAAGATACAACCTAAGGGATAGGGAGGATGAAATGTATGTGTGCATTTGGAAGTTTGATAATTTTCTTTTAGAGAATCTTAAGGAAATAGGTCCTTATGAAATTCCAAGGGTTGGTTCAATAACATCAACAGAGAGTAGGTATCCTGATCATTTAATAAAAGCCACTTCTCTGATTGAAAATGAGATAGGTGGACCACCTTTTTGAAGGTTAAGAGATGGAATTGACCAGTTCTACTAGGAGAATATATCTGTTTATTTCTTTGGGTGGGGTTGGGGTTTGGGGCAGCATTCTCAGCATACTTACGAAGGATCGTAAAGCAAGGAGGGGATTTGATACAGTTACATAGATATTTATCATTTTCTGGTTGAAGAGTATATCTATGGATTAAGAGCGCCAAAGCACAAGTCTATGAACCAGTTTAGATACAAATTGGATGTTGTACATACTTCAATGAACTGAAATGTGCCAGTCCGAGTTCGATATCGATTACAGTTACCTAGATAGAGTGGCCAAGTGATATGGACGACTATCAGCTGTATGCTTTTGTGTTAGGGGAATGGTTTTGGCTTAAACAAGTAGTAGTTTTGTACTCTAATGTTAGTGCTTGAAGATAAAAGAATCTATTGAGCAGGTGTGTTCTAGCCATTTTATGAGGGTCTACTGATTCAAGAAGAGGATAATAGAAGTAGCCTTGTCCATGTCTTCTATAAATGGGGTAACAGATTGCCACAATCACAAAACCTGTTGTGTTTGTAAGGAATTGGTTTGTTTTCTCTTATGTTATGCTTTTCAATCCAGCATAAAGTACTTGAAATATGATGTCTTGATTAATTCGTCATACCCACGGTGGTCTCTATGAAAACATGGCCAAGACCTGCATACCGAATCACATATGTGGCCTTATTTAATTCCGAGCCTGCTATAAAAAATTCTCTAAAATGTTTTGGTTGCATTCTCTTAGAACCACAATGCTTGTTTAATACTGCTGGTAGGTTGTGTTGGCTTAAGATTCATTTGAAAGCATGAAATCATGGAAACATGATTTTAAAGTTGTAAAATTGTACAAAAATGTCTTTCCTTTTAAAAATCATGGGATTATTGAAGAAAGAAAGCTTGGAGTTAACTGAAAACAACTTTTCAGAAGGGTTTTGTTTTCGTTAAAGTTTGTTCATTTATTTCTTTCTTAAATCATTGAATCATTTAACAAAGTAAAATAAGACAAGCGAACTAATTGGGTGGTGGCTCATCATTTATTGGGTATGACTCCTTAACATTCCAGTTGGAGTTCCATCTGTTGATTTAGACTGTTCAATGGATAGATCGTTGTTCATATAAGTTGTAAAAGGGAAAAAGAGCCAGAGTTGAGTGATTTTGACTCTCATTAATGGGTTAATTTTCTGTTACATAATATATCGACTTGCCAAATTAAATCAACGCATATGGTATATTTGGTTATCATAGTGGTGGGAAGTTGTCTCACCAAAGTTCATGGTTTTTTGTATTGGGATCGGGGACTGGACCGGACATGGCCGTCTGGCCGGTACTGGTGGTACTGGTTGGTCTAGGTCCAGTTCAATCAAATTTTGAAAAAAGTTGGATCGGTTGTACTATTCACAGGATTGGTTGTACCAGTCCGGTCCAGACCGATACCAGTCTGGATTGTCCAATCCATCACCTTTAAAAAGAAAAAAACGAAGGACTAGTTGACCCGTTACATTACCTCGCGATACATTAGTTTGTATCATGGCTTGGGACCAGACCGTTTAGGTCCGGTACCATGCCTTGGTTGTTAAGCAGAGCTCTTTTTGGATTTGTAGTTAATGAGGTTTTTTTTTTGTTTTGGTGAATCAATAAAGGTCGTAAGCAAAGATAAGCAAAGAGAACGCGTCTGAAATAACGCCTTGCTCCAAAAGGCTGAAGTATTACTAGCTAATTGTTAAGCTATGCTCAAATGACTATTGCAGAGATATATTAAAACCGAATTATGTGTCTCTGTGTGTGTGCGCTTGATGACTTTGTATAGTGTTTTTACTGGCTCTAATGATGAACACAGGTTTCAGTTTTGTAGCATATATGAGCAATGCAAAAAAGTGGGTCATCCCCCAACTAAGATTTAACATCACGAGTCAGCTTTCTTATTTTGTAGCATCCCTTCCCTCTACTCAATTTGTTGCTAACATTTATTTTTTATCTTTTTTCTCTTTCTTTTTTTGTTCCTTCAAGTTAAAGCTTGTCATATGTGTCCGGGTTTATTGGTTGGCCGTTATGGAGAGAGATTCCTGTTGTGACGAGTATCTCACACATGGTGGCTTATTTGGGGAACCCCACTTCATGCATACATTCGGTCAATCCCAGGTCACATACCAAGTTTGAGACCCAAAGACATTTGCCATGTGGCATACAAGGCTCACCTAAAGCTAACGTCTTTCTTTGTGAGACTCGAGAAATATTAAAAAAAAAACTGGACGACTACTTATACGTGTGGCAAAACTTAATACACATACTATTGGGGCTTATATAGGTTAAAATATTGTAAACAAAGCTATAATCTAGAGGTATCCTAGTCCAACAATGGACAACATGGATTGGCCAGATCATTTTTCCACGTGGCAAAAACTGCCCTGTTGCAACAGCCAATTGGTTTTAGCATGTGTAACTCTTTGTTTTTCTTCTATTGCTTTTTGCAGTGATGAGGTTGTTGTTGCTGCTGAAGCACCTGCTCCAGCTTTGGGTGAGCCTATGGACATCATGACTGCTTTGCAGCTTGTTCTGAAGAAGTCGCTAGCACATGATGGGCTTGCTCGAGGGCTCCATGAAGGAGCCAAAGTGATTGAGAAGCATGCAGCACAGCTCTGTGTATTGGCAGAGGATTGCAACCAGCCGGACTATGTTAAACTGGTCAAAGCACTTTGTGCTGATCACAATGTAAGCTTAATAGCAGTACCGAGTGCTAAAACCCTTGGCGAGTGGGCTGGGGTAAGTAAAATTCTTTCTAGTTACACACATCAGTCTCTGAATCTGCAGGCCATAGAGATCTGTAGATCAAATGATTGTTTGATATAATCATACCGTAAGCTTGTCTTCGGAAGATTGATTTCGATTAAATATTCAAAAACCTGTGATTCAGATTCTATTTTTTTTTTTTTAATTTTAAATAATGATATTCTTGTGTGGAACTTTATTATGGAATTCTTGGTATGATTAATTTTGGTCCCATCCTATACAGTTATGTAAGATTGATTCTGAGGGGAAGGCAAGGAAGGTGGTTGGTTGTTCCTGTGTTGTCGTGAAGGTAAAGCAACTCATGTTACTGTACTGTGATATGTACTTTCATCAGTATTCAATTGATATATACTAGTGTTTTCTTTCCCCTTGTGATTTGCAGGATTATGGGGAAGAATCTGAGGGCCTTCATATTGTTCAGGAGTATGTGAAATCCCATTGAGTAAATGGCAGTGGAGCATACATAATGGCATTGATTTGTAGGAACCTGTTTTATTGGTTTGACAGAACTTTAGGAGGCTTTGAGCTTTGTTTGGATTTCTCTAATACCCAATTTTGGAATAGAAAGTGTGACAACAAAACATCTTTGCGATTCTTCAGAATTGATTCTTATGAAGCATTTGGTAAATGCCTAATAAAGAAGTACTTGTAGGCTTAAGCAATAAAATGAGAATCATAGAATAACATGAATGTTAAATTTTTTATGATGAATTACGTAGATTTTATTAATTACCACATAGTAATATATAGTTGGATAAATTAGCGAAGAAGAATTTTTGCCCTTGGAAGCTCCCCAAGGCATGATTTTCAAATTGAAAGGAAGCAAAGAAAATTATGTTAGAAAATCTCCCTATCATGAAAGAATGGAAATCTGCTCTCCCATATTATTCATGCTTTCCAAATTGTTGAGCGTCAGTTTGTACATAAACAGATGAACTACTTAAAATGCTAGTTTGTACATAAATAGATGGAACTGCTCATATTTTTCCATGTAATAGGTATGATCCACCACCAATAACATTATAAATAGATCTAATTAATTTTTTGTTCTAGTAATATAATTCTACTTCGACCTACAGTCACTAGTTTGACCATATTTTTTAAATACACATTGGAATTGTCTCAAACTCGTTTTGGCATCTTCCTAAGGAATAGTAGAATCTAAATAAAATATGAACTAAATTATAAATATTATTTACAAGTGTTCCATAATCGATAGTTCAGATTGGCATATGCTCTGTAATTTTTCAGAATACAATAAGAGTGTTTCATGCATCCAATTCATATATGAAATTACTTAAAAACATTATAACATTCAAAACACAACTATATATGATCATAAACATCAAAACATTCATTTATTTCATAACATTAAATTAATTCATGAAAATCAAACATAGACACTCCAATTTCTAATATCACTATGTAAACGATTTTTTGGAAATCCTACTATTCACAAATTATGGAAATCAACAAATAAATTTGAATAAGCATGCTTAGAGATCATATCAACAGTAAACTAATAAACTTTAACCAAACAATCATTGTAAAAGACCGGATAAATTACTTACCTGGTAATGTCTCAGATTTTCTGGTTTTTAGCTTCAAGCTTCAACTTGAAAATCTTCAAATCAGTCTTCCTTCCTCCTCTGTAGAAACCACTCAAAATCTCAGCTGAACTCTCCTAGCTATCCCCTTTGTGTTTTTAAGACAAAGGTTATCTCTTCCTTTTCCCAAGTCAATAGTTAATAAGGTAGCTTAGTTTAGCTTAGGTGGTTAATAGGTAGTTTTAGCTTATTCCTTGTAGCCTAAGCTAACACACTTACCAACGAAATTCTTGCTTACTAGGTTTTGGATAATAAAAAGAAGTTTGTAAATTTCAGTTATTACCCCTTTGTAAAGGCAATAACACATTAGCCCCTAAGACAACATATGATAATTATAAATATACTCCTATACTTGTATTAATTCAACTATAGACTAAAAAATTAATTAATGATTCTTTTTAAGGGTCCGGGTCATTACAAATATCAAAATAATCTATACTATAACTATGTTTAGAAATCTATGCTTATAGTGACACAACTTAAAGTGTTAAGTTTGTTCTTATTTATATATTGTTAATCTAGCTATCCTACAGATTCTCTTTCAACTTACATTAATTTATTGACATGTATATTCTATGAATGCTAGAAATTTATTTAGGATGAAGAAGGATTTGACGACTATCCTATACACTTAGATGATGAATAAGCCATTACAAGGAAACAGTTGCATTACCATATAAAGGAGACTATTAAAGACTCTTGATTCTCACTACATTTGTTATGTCACCAAGTGATTATGTCTTCAACATAAGTCAGAGAATTATTTTGTGAATTTCAAACTAAAGATAAAATTATTTAAGTTGAATAGAATCCTTATCGTTGTTAGAGAAATCGTGATATGAATTAAGTTCCTAATTCTATAAAAGAAATGGTTTTATTTGTACAAAATATCGTCATACAAGAAGATTAAAAGATAGTAAAGAATTTAATGTATTAAATCTAGCAAACCTATTAGCATCCGTAACCCTGAAAACTGCAAGTGGCTCTTCTAGAAAGAACATCCTCCCTTTCTTTGTTCAGAAGAGCCACTGTGATGCCTATCTTCTCTTCTAGTAATGATTTATCCTCTGATAATAAGTTATATGAACCTTACATTCACCAGTGATAAGTGCGTAGCACTTGCACTTTTAAGCTTATTATTCATGATTATTAGTCCTAGAGGTGTTTAAATGCATGAATTAATGTATATTTCATAATTGTACAGGTTCGAGAGTGTTTGAGAAAATTTAGACTAAAATCGGGTCGGATCAAGCTCAAAAAGAACAAAATCAGAAAAAAGAAGAATAGGGCAGAAGACCAGGCTGTTGAGCCCACCAGCAACCCCCATTTAAAATTGGATGCGTCAGCAGGCTAGCCTTGTTCAGCCCAACTCGTCACGAAGTCACTTTCAAAGGTCTGATTCGTTTTGAAAAGGATATTTTTGGCATTCTCCTCAAGAAGGAAAGGAAAAAGAGAGGCTAGAGGGGGATCAAAATGGGGACCCGAATTGGGAAGAAGGCCCCGGATCGAGGGCGAAGAAGAAAGGAAGGGAAATTCTTAAGCATGAAGATCATCATCCAAACTTCACCTCCTTCAACATTCATGAGCGGCTAAACATCATTCTAGGGTTTCAATGAAACCCTAGTTAAATAACTTTAGGATTTTACCAATTTTATTTAGTGTTTTTTATATTCTTGTATAGATTGCATAATCTAGAAGGTTGTTTTCTTAACAATTGATTCTACTGTTTTAGTTAAATTCTTTGAGAATATATTTCTTTTATTAGAATATGTCTTCTTAGAAATTGGCTTTCAAACACTTTCAATTCTCGTAGTTTTGTTTGTGATGGTTATGCAATGGTTTTATTGGAATATGAAATTAATTTTCAAATAATCCATGCTTAGAGAAGAACAGTTGTTTTACATAGTTTAGTGTATACAACTTGTGTTAATCGAAAATGGATTATGCTAAGAATTAATCTCCATTATCATTTTTGTGGTTGGTGAGACTTGTAGTCAAAACCCAATTACGTGTACAGACTTATCAAATCCTTTAAGCTAAATTGGTTGCTCAAAGTTAGGAGGTTAGTGGTGGATTTAAATCCCTAGACTTTCCCTATCTAAACAACTTCTCATTTTTAAACAATTTTATTTTATTTTCTTTAGTCATTCAATTCTTAGTTTTAAAAGAATCTACCAACCTTGTCTTGAACCAATTAGAGGTTAAGTAGTTTAATTAAGCCAATCGTCTCAATCCCTTGAGTACGATACCTTTGTACTTGCTGAGCTACAATCGAACTCGTGCACTTGCGAGGTGTTCTCATTTTGAAACATCAACCAGTCAATGGTTGTACAGAGTATCTAAATTTTTTGCAATATGCCTCAATTGGTGCATTGTCACCGGGTATTGGACCAATCCAAGAAAACTGCAATAAATCCTGAGACCCGAAAGCCTTCAAATCAGTTTGTGAAATTTATTGATTCCTATAGAGTCTTATCATATTTTCCATCAATAAGAATAAGAGAATAAGTATCAAGGGAAAAAGGCTAGTGAAAATGAATCAACATACAAGGAAAAACGAGATTGAATAATCATTTCATCTTAAAAAGGAGGATGTTAGCATTAAATGTATAATCAGCATAAACCGGATGACGATCTGATAAAAAAGACGATGAAAACAAAAATAAATTTTGCTGAAAATGTCTTCCTACTGTAGTTAATATGCTAATAAGCAAGTGCGTGAAACACCTCATTTCATTATCGAAACAAAAACCACCATCTTCCACCCCCATTTAAAAAACAGTTCAATTCCAAATCATTGAAACCCAATTCCCAATCTTCATTTTACTTTCCACCCAATTAATTAATTGCAAAACACGTTCAGTCCACAAACTAGCTCTCCAAGTCCAAAGGTCCCCAGAAGGACACAAAACAAGCAAAAATAAAAGAAACAAACAAAAACAGGGTATCTGAACCAATGCGACACGAAACCCAGTAAAAACCTGCCCAAATTGATCTTTTCACTGGGAAAGACACTCAAAGCCAAAGAGGTTCCGCTCCTTCATCCTTGTCTTACATCGATTTTTCAAACGAAAGTCTTCTAATCTTTTAAACGTTAATAGGAACCTCATCAGGAACCGTTATTTTAATAAGAGAAGACCTGACCTTTAAAATATATCTCATGTAAATACACAGATAAAACGGTCAAGGGTATTAATATTATATTAAATGTTGTCAAAAAATCAAAATGACAACTAAAAAAAATAATGTTTTTGCTTTTAGGATAGTAGAATTAAAGGATGGGTCCCACTTAGATTAAACATATATATTTTGATATCTAAAATAACCTTCTCGTTTTTAAAGAGTTTAGTTATACGTGTGTTAATAACATAAACAGTTAACGGTATTTTCGTCAAGAAAATGATACTTAAAAAAGCAAAGGTTTTTTTTGGACTAAAAATAAAAGTGAGAGACAATAAAACCAATATTTAAGATCATATTATTAAAAAAATTGCTAATAACTTTCAAAAAAAATTATAATTATAAAGGATAAAATCGTAAAAGTCATAAAATAAAACTCCAATAATTCAAAACCTTAAAAAATTGCTTCAACTTTTATAAGCAGTATGATATGATATGATAATAAATCTTATCTAATAATTGTTTGATGAATATTATCATCTAATAATTTTATCCACAGAGTAACCCACTTAAAACAAGTTTGAAACATAGATCATAGACATCTCTAAAACATGGAATGACACTTATGTAGGGTGAAGAATAAGAGAGTTGATGAATCCCGCTTAGAAGCACACAACCTTCTAAAGTTACTAGAGTCTTAAGCAAAACCTTAGAGCAATAGAAATAAAAGAGAAAACTTCTCAATTCAATTTTATAAAATATCTAATCTATTACAACTTTCTCATAACATCTATTTATAAGAAAAGAAACCCTAACTTACTAAAAAACAATCATAAAAGAAATAAGAAACAGCTAAAAATCAATCCTAAAAAAATAGGAAACTACTAAAGATAATCCTAAAACCTAACTTAAGACCCAAGCAACTAATCTTAGCCATCAATACAATTAAATTTAAGCCATTAAAATAAAGTGACCTCAGATGACTTCTAAAATAAAACGCTAACGACGAAATACCCGTAAAATCATCACTTTTCAGCAACCAAACTTTAAACCCTATTTTGAAGACCAAAACATTAAAATTTAAATAAAATAGTAGAAATAGCTAACGTAGGAATCGAAGAGAGCTTTCCAAGGAACCAAATAATGTCCGAAATGAAAACTCGAACATAAAGTTATGACCCATTATATCATTCTGCATCAGACACTTTCAAGGTAATCTTTAGACATTTTTTAAGCATTAAGTTTCAAAAACATATCCAAATAACATGATGCCTACATTGAATGGAAATGATTTGATTGCTTTGTTTCAATTAGACATGGATAATATGAAATCAAGTATTGATAAAACTGTTAGAAACTTAGAACTGAATATTTATGCAAGAACCAAATAGCATAAATAATAATATGCGGAAAAAG
>JAUPMG010000010.1:9255821-9267074 GCA_031762675.1 Pachysandra terminalis
GTGGCAGGCTATTATTCAGCTTGGTAGCGAGACCATCTACTATGGACAGAATTGGACAAGGGCAGAAAACTGATCTAGAACTACAGTCGTTGGCAGCAGATGAGTCGAAGCCAGATTGGGCGATATTAACAGACAGAGTTATTAGATATCGGGGAAGACTCTGTATTCCTAAGGATGAGACGATTCGAAACGACATTCTTAGAGAAGCGCATAAGTCCAGATATTCCATCCATCCTGGCGGTACAAAGATGTATCGGGACTTGAAGAAAGCTTATGGGTGTTCAGGTATGAAGAGAGACATAGCTCAATTTGTGGCTCGATGTCTTACTTGTTAGCAAGTTAAGGCTAAACATATGAGAACAGCCGGATTACTTCAACCATTACCCATTGCATAATGGAAGTGGGAACGTGTGACTATGGACTTCGTAGTTGGGTTGCCAAGATCAAAAATGGAAAGTGACTCAATATGGGTGATTGTGGACAGACTAACTAAATCATCTCACTTCTTACCAGTGTAGATTACAGCTTCCAGAGATGAGTTTGCACAACTATACATCAAGGAAATAGTCGTAATACATGGGGTGCCTGTTAGCATCGTATCTGATCGGGATACCAGATATACATCAGAATTTTGGGTGAGCTTGCAGAAAGCATTGGGCATTCAATTAGATTTCAGCACTGCCTTCCACCCACATACAGATGGACAGACCGAAAGGGTCAACCATATACTTGAGGAAATGATAAGGTCTTGTGTATTGGATTTCAAGGGAAATTGGAGTGACCACCTCCCTTTGCTTGAATTTTCTTATAACAACAGTTACTAGTCGAGTATTGGGATGGCACCATTCGAGACATTATATGGAAGGCCATGTAGGTCTCTCGCATTTTGGACTAAAGTGGGCTAGAGTAGCATGCTTGGACCAAAAATCATCAAAAATACCATTGAGAAAGTGAAAATTATCCAGAAAAGACTATTAGAAGCTCAAAGTTGACAGAAGAGTTATGCAAATCGTAGAAGATGAGAACTGGAGTTTGAACTGGAAGATCATGTACTTTTGAAAGTCTCACCAATGAAGGGTGCGATGAGATTCGGAAAGAAGGGAAAAATAGCGCCTCGCTTCATTGGACCCTTCGAGGTACTGGAACGACTAGGTAAGGTGGCATACCGTCTCGCTTTACCGTATCAGTTGGGAGTAGTCCATAATGTCTTTCACATGTTAATGTCAAGGAAGTATGAACCAAATTCTACGCATATCATTGATTTGACTGAGTTACCATTAGAGGAGAATGTGACAAATGAAGAAGCACCGATGAGGATCATGGATCAGCAAGAACAGATGTTGAGGACAACAACCATTCCTCTAGTGAAAGTGCAGTCGAGTCATCAAGATGAAGCAGAAGCTTCTTGGGAATTAGAATCGAAAATTCGGAGGCGATACCCGACGTTATTCGATAACCAAGGTACTTATTAAATTGCGAGGGAAAAATATCCTAAATGGGGGAGAATGTAATGACCCTGACCTTACCATTTAATTTAATAATTAAATGGTAGTTAATTCTTATTTTAAACCTTAGGATTTAATTGAAATAAGAGGGGATGAATTGGACCCTTCTGTGATTTTGAGGAAATAGTTGTAACTTGTATAATTCTGTGAACTAGGTGGACTGGGCTTGGACCCTACACAATGAACTCAAGTTGGACCATGGACTGGCTGAATAGCCCATTGGGCCTAAGGTAAGGGTAATTAGGTAAATTACTATTTTATTTGAATTAAAAGAGTGGGATAATGGAAATCATCCACTAACCCATGTATCTTTTCAAAACAAGAGAGAGAAACTGTCTTTGGGATTCACACTTCCAAAACGAAAGAGAGGAGGAAAATCTGAGTTTGAAGGAAAAGAAAGAAAAAGGAACAAGAAGAAGGACGATGGAGTTTGGTGCTCTGCTAGTGATGAAAACCTGCAGAGAAAAGATCTAAGAAGGAAAGTAGGGATTCCCATCAATTTTACGATAATTATATCCATAGATCTTAACGATGCTATAGATATAAGTTGGAATGCATGATTTGATGATTTTAGGCATGATCTGAACAGTTTAATGTGATCTTATGGTATGCTGTATTTGAGCATTGAATAATATATTGTGAATGATTGTATGTCTACATGATTAAGCACATTTAGATTTAAGTTTAATGTTTTTGTGATAATCCTATGAGTTCTTATAATTAATTATGATTTTCTGGAATTAATTCAAGTACTTTGATTGATTTGTGTAATGAAGATCTATATGTATAATCTAGATTTGATAGGTTGAGTGTTGAGTTTTGATCAATTTTATGATGATTTGAAGATTATATTTGATGTTTAAAAGTGTAAAAATAGGTATTTGAGAGTATGGGCATGAAGCCCTAGAAGAAAAAAAATCAATTTCTGGGTTAAAATAGGCTCTTCGTAGGACTCTCAGTAGATGCTTAGACATCTACTTAAAAAGCCTAGAAAATATACTCTCTCGGGACAGTCTATCGAGGCTCAGTAGATCATCTACCGAGATTCTCGGTAGGAACCTCGGCAGATACCGATGATCTACCGACCTCCAAATGGAGCCAAATTTAAGGGAAGGTTCCCTTGAGATGTTTTACACATGCGTATGAGGTTGGTTTATGTGCAAAAAGGATGATTAAAGTCGTATGATAAAAAGTGCATAATTGGGGTTTGGAATTCAGGAAATAAGGACAGTCCTGCATATGATATGATGAGATTTTGACTTTAATGAGTTTGGACATGGTAATTGGATTACAAGATAATGTTGGAATGGTTAGCAATGTTGGTATCCAAAGGCATCCAAAATCAGAAAAAAATAAATGAACTTTCTTTTGATCTCACATTTTGTTTGGAGCTCTTGTAGTGATTTAAAAAATTAAGGGGTTTTTTTTTTTTTAATCTTTTTGAATTACGAGAATATTTTATAAAGATGTAAAAGGTAAAGAACAAAACAAACAAGAATAGAAAAGAGCCAAAAATAAGTACAACAATGCTCGAAATATCTAACATCTCGTCAGTCGATACTCCATGAAACAGTAAATCTCAATCCACACCAAATCCCGCCAATCTAACGGTCAAATCCTTAACACTCGTTGACAGATGGGAGACCATAAGAACTGTATGGGACAAGTGCCAAGAGTATGCCTGTAGATATAGCATCCACGATACAGCAACCCATCTCCACCTTACGTCCACCTCCACGATATAATGGAAGCGGATCTTCTGTTATGTGACCGTTGATATCTACCGTGGTATGTGAAACGAAGTCGAGATCAAAATTATAATTTCAGCCTCATAAAATAACTACCGAAGTTTAAATTATAATTCTGACATCGGCTTTGTTTCAAATGTCACACTGGATATCACCGGGCTCATAAGAGAAGATCGTCCCTCCGATGTGATACTCCCAGTACCTCTGCTTCTTTTGAGAAGCTTTGGTCTAATAATATGTTACGGATCTAACCGTTGTTCCAAAAGCTTTAGGATTTGTGAAATCTCATTCGATTAAATACTTAACTATTAGGTTAGGTCTAATAATGTGTTACAGATCTAACTGTTGTTCCAAAAGCCCCAAAATTTATAAAAACTCATTCGATTATATACTTGACCATTAGTATCGTAACATAATATGCTTTCTCATATGAGAACGGAGAATGATAGCTGAAGAATTTCTAAATGCTCTCTCAATACCTGATTGTCTTGGATTTCTCAAAAGAAATCTAGTAAAGTTGAGTTTGACAAACCTCAAACAAGGTGGTTGCCATTTCAAAACACTAGTGCCGATCTTTTCTAATGTCATAACGGAATCAATAATCCTCTGCTGCTCGTGAAGGATCCACTGGTTTCTTGGGCGCAGGGGGGAGTATAACTACTCTAGCATGCTTCAAAGTCCACTTGATATATCCAAGTGGCAAATCATTCTACGGAAAAAAAAAATTTTGAAATCTCTCTGGCAAGGTTGCAATGAATAAATCGATGATTACTGATCCTCCTTCCATACACTACACATAAAACAAACTTGTGGAGAGATGGCAAGATACTTCTTCCTCTATAGAATATCAAAACTATTGATTCAATTGAGCATTGTACTCTACAACAAGGCCTTAATCTTATAATCTTAGGAGGAACAAGTGCTTTTTAGATATGTTGAAAGGGAGGGCGGATCCCTGTGATGGGCGTGTTATGAGAAACAAAGGTTATGGCAAAATTGTGATTTAGCCATCATCTTCCTCTGTAAAGCACATCTTCATCAAACTAAATTACAATTTTCCCATCACATTTGTTTCTCATAACACACCCATCACAGGGATGTTTCATCACAGAGAATCCGCCTCCGTTTCAAGATTTTTTTGGGTCAAATTCAGATATAGATTCAACCCATTGACATATACTGGCATGTTCAGACATCAATATCTTCATGAATATTTGACTCAATTCATTGTTCCCTACCACAGAGAAGGCAGCTATTGCTTTTTTTTTTTTTTTTTCTTCTTCAATCCTTGTCCCATAAATAGAATGATAGCATTATATACCTTATTAACTACACAAGACACCTTGTAAAGATAGTTGTAATTAAGATAATCCCTATAGAAGCTGTTCAAGCTCACAAACATGAAAATCATGGTTCCAATGGATGAAAAACAGGGATCCTAAGAAACAAATCATGGTAAAATAGCATTCATCTTATCTAGGAAACATAACTTGGAATGAAGACTCACCAGGACGTGATTATGATCGCTAGAACCGACCAATAGAACTCAAAACTTCTACACCTACTTTTACACACCTAAAAATCAAGTTGACTTCAAATCTATTTGCTTTCAGCAACGGGAAGGTATACGCCCTCTGCTGCCAACCAAACATTATCAGCACGCTTGTCTCGAACTCCACAAACCTGTATATGCACCAAAATGTGATCAACAATTCCCAGTGTAAAATTGTAAAAAAGTTTGGTTGCGTAAAGCATTGTAAAGTTTCAGCTACAGATTTTCTTCTTTCTTTTTTACCTCCTGCTGACCCCCAGCTATTCGAGAGTACTTCTTGTCATGACTGTGTAGATAACCACTCGTGTCCACATGTTGAAGCCTGATCCTTTGATCTTGCCTCCAAGTTTTCCCTTTCCCCTCAATCTCAAGCCTGGAGACAAGAGGCCATGACAGGAATGTCAGCCTTGCAGATAACCAAGAGACAGAAAAGAGCCATCTGAAAAAGAGTTATTCTTGATCTCACCTCCAGTAATCGCCAGTATCAGATTCACCTTCCCCTCCAAAGCAGCTCACCTGCACATGGGTTAATTGTGAGTTTCTTTACAAACTTTTATCTCCGTGAAGTGTATTTGATGAAACTACAGTTCGCAATACAATCAGGTTGGTTTCATTCTTAAATCATGGAATGTACTCGTGTGCAATGTGCATGCTGTAAGATGTATAATAATATTATTGTTAACGTATCACTTAGTAGAAATCTTGTAATATACTTGGAAAAAGTATGTAATGCGGGCATTCTCTATTAAGAGGATAATGATTTATTCCGTTGTTTTAACACCAAAAACACAAGTTGGAATGCAAGCGGCCTTTCCTAATAGGGCCTGGAGAAGAAATCACACGTAAACCAAAGTGCAGGAAAATGGTGGAAGGTGGACTTAGGGATAAGGTTTCTTTTATTGGGGGCAAGATTTCAGTTTCTGCACAACAATGAAACTGTTACTTGAAGGTAGGGCAGTCAATATGTCAAACTTGACACAGATATGACAGATCTGGATTCAATTGAAACTTTATATCCAAGTTTCCGAGCTGATTCGAGTCCAACAGATCCTATGGATTTTCCTACAAAATTTGAATTTGATTTAAATTTCATAGCTTGAATTGAATCCAAATTTTAACACTTAATTATTATATCATATAAACTATATATGAAGCCGGTCCAAATCTTTTCCGGATCGAATCTGCTTAGACTCGAGTTTCGTCCAAATATACTTTCAATCTAAAAAATCAGTTCTGATTTCAAACCAATGGATCTGAAAATCGATCCTGAATCCATTTTTTTGGTTCAAACTTGGAACTTGGCAAGTGTCAGCACCATTGACAGCCCTACCAAGAAGTTCTCTTTCGGTTCCCCCCGCCCCCTTCCCTCACTCACACAGAATTCATGTCCACGAAATTTACACAGCTTCCTAATTCCAGAAATGAGCCCAGAAAGGATTCATGAAGGTTGTGAGTTGTGATGTGTGACATGAATTAGATTTCATATATATTGGAATAATTTTACTCAAATATAGGAAAATGCTCTAGGTGGGTAAAAGGTTCAAAGAGTAAGTCGGAATTTTAAAGCTTTGTTATGCTTTACAAAAATAAAAAGAAAAAAAAATCAGATTATTGTCAGTTTATCATTCATTCATTTGTAGAGCGCTAAATCACTACAAGTAACGGAGATAGACGAACAATACCAAGATGCAATTGGGGTGGGGACCCTAGAGGAGCCTTTCGAAACTGGAGATGTGCAGCAGCCTTACCAAGAGGAGAACCATTTTCGGGCTCATTGATTGGCTAGTCAAGAGTGGTGTGCCAAGACAGACTATGTTAGGGGTATTCTCAGAGATACGGAGATGTATGAGGGGGATATGATTTTTTGCTTTTCTCTCTGCGGCTTGGCATTTCTTTCTCTCTTTTTTTCTCCTCTCTTGTTCTTGGTAATTTGTATAGTCCCTGATTTTTTTGCAGTTTGCCAACCGTGGTTTAGGGATTTTAGGAATTTATACATCCCCTCCCTCCTTTCCAACTGTAGTTAAGGGATTTTGTGAATTTGTATATTCACTCCCTCCTTCCTTCCAAAACGAATCTCTTTTTCAGACTGAGCTTGAGATTACCAAGTTTCAATGGCAATCAAAACCTGAACCTGACCCTAGCCTAAATGCTCCAAGTTCCCCTGTCTGAAACACAAAATATGCATGGGACACTCGATTTCTCAATGGTCCAACTCATACTGAAACTCATGCTGTTGAGTAACCATGTATAGTCCTATTTTTCACCCATCCATCTTTTCCCAGTGATACACAGATTTTGTCCCAGTGAAAGCAATGATAGTCTAGAACAAAGTACTTCTCTTAATTTAATATTAAAATTGGATTTTCTTATAAATTTTTTCATTTCAATGCATAAATTTTGGCAGTGAAAGCAATGTCAGTCTAGAACAAAGTACTTCTCTTAATTTAATATTACTATTGGATTTTCTTATAAATTTTTTCATTTCAATGCAAAAATTTCCAGGATATCACGCCCAATGCAAAAAAAAAAAAAAAAGCTAGATAGTAGTATTTGAAGTGCAAATATGATGGAATAATAGTAGAGAAAGTAAAACAGCATTCCAAGAATGTTACTTTTGTAGGGAAATGTTTGTGGTGGTGGAATTACATCGAAGTAACTGACTTGATGTATAAGCACCCCTAATATCTAGGGGGAAATAAGAAAAAAGACAAAAGGAAAAGGAAAGAACGAAACTAAGCAAAATGAACCGTTAGTGAGGCACAAAATTCTGAAGAATGTTAAAAGAGTTTTTGAGACTGACTACGGGCACAGAAGAAGAAGAAGATACAGGATGCCAAAATAAAGTCATAATTGGATGAATCACCACAGACACAGTATTATGAGCCTAGGGCTGCGTTTGGCCCACCTTATATAAGTGCTTATTTCAGCTTATAGCTTATTAAAGCACTTTTTAAAATTAGAAGTGTGTTTGGTAACATCTAATGGGTAAGTGCTCAACAATAAGCAGTAGAGGAAGGCTACCCATAAGAAGAAGCTGCTGAGAACAGCTTCTCTTATCACTTATGTGGGAAGTTATTGCTAAGCTATAGTAATATTTTCATAATACCTATTGTACCCCTAAACTTTAATAAGCACTTAAATAATGTTATATCTAAACGTTAATAATATTTTCATAATACCTATTTTATCCCTATTCCATAAGCACTTAAATAAATGTATTTACCAAACGCTATTTTCTTCCAGTAAACAGTTTATTGTTGCTGTGGATAAGTGAGTGCTCATCCAAAAGCACAAGCTGGACTAAACACGGCCCAGGTAATTAAAATAAGGTATCGGAATTAAATAGCTCAACCTTTAAAAGCTGCCAATGAGATTAATCTAAGCACTTCTGACTTTGAAAGCTGATAGCAGCAGAGAGAGAAGCATTGGGCACAACGACTCGTCGACTATGTTGATTTAATAATTCGATAAGGTACTTTACAATCTGACAAGGTATGAAGAGTCGGATTCAGCACGCCCTAGACAATAGGATCCATAAACTTTGCAGTATATGTGAATTACATATAAGATGATAACTTTCCACATTACAATGAGGAGAATTTCCGTTCATTACACAATTGGAGATCCTATAAAATACAACATATAACAACAAAAGAGAATAACTAAATGCAATTGCATTGTAATTGCCACCAAAGGATAAAGTATACTTTTGTTTGTATTATATGTTAACTTGAGCCAAGTAGCCAACCAAGGACATAGAAGACAAGGAACTCAAGAAATGTCTTGCCAAAATCCAGTGGTGACAGGATCTTTCATGTCCAACACAGACACCAGACCACTATGCACTTGCTTAGCATTGACAATTTTTCCAAATTGACATTGGTTTAATGTAACCGGTTCCAGAGGGTCTGTGTTGGTCTAGTCTGAGACAGACCGGTAGGCCTGATTTATTGGATATGGTGGCAAACTTGTAATTACAAGCCAAATTCATTGGCCAATTTATAATTACATATTATAGATGCCTATAAAATTGGGAGGAGTCTCTCTCCCAGTTCTCCTCTCTCTTGCTGTGAGTCTCTCCCTCCTTAACCTTTTTCAAAAAACACTCAAATTCTTAGATTACGTTTTTTTTTTTTTCCTTTTTTCAGAAACAGTCGGCCAGTATGTACCGGTCCATATTGGTCTCAACTGGCTTGGATCGGCCAATATAAGGGTTTCTCTAACTTTTTTAGAACTGGGGCCTAATACCAAACCGGTATCCACTGGTCATGGTACAGAGCGAGCAGTATGGACTTGTATCAATATGTTCATGAAAATGAAAGATAATTCTATCTACTTCTCCAAGAATTTCGTATTCTTTCAAACCAGATTTCTTAGATGGAATGACTGATCAACAAACCTAGATTTCTAAGATCAAGAATAAAAGTGGTAAATGAATCAAATGTCAGAAACCTGTCAAGTGATATAACATATACAAAATACTGTCAGATGAAGAAAAAATAAGTGAAAATGCTTTATAATAGAAAAAATAGGCAATATATAGAACATAAACAATAAGTACATTGCTTATAACATAGATAACGCAAATACAGAAATTTAGTTATATGTAATAATATATCAACATACACAACCCTCGATAGAATGAGATATCCTATAAATGGTATCATATATCTATAAACATGGAGCCTTGGACATTCTGTCTTTATGATATTTTATGAAGTCTTGGAAGGAAAGAAATAGGCACCATTGTGCATATGGAAAACTCAATCTGTCCCTTTTTCCGTTTCTTCTTTAATGAAATTTTGACTATTCAGAAAAGAGATGTTATTTTAGCACCTAGAGGCTTTCCATAGTAGAGAGCACACAATGTATCATAGATCTTAACTAATGTCCTACAAATAAAAAAACAGTATGGTACTCATGAAATAAGAAATCTAGAAGTCTCACACCAGACTATTATGGAGTGTCAGAATCTACACGTTCAACACAAAGGTTAAAAATATAGTGACAAAGGTACAAAATTAGAGGTATTTGTACACCAATTACGTTTAAAAACATGGGAAAGGTAAGCATATACACGTCTAAAAAAAAATTAAAGCTCACTGAGGTAATTACCTATTAAATAGAAATAAAATAAAATATATTTAACTGGATCAAACACTAGAAGTGAGTGGAAAATAAAAATCATTATACTCGAATGCCCAATACCTTGGAGGCTTATACTTTATTCTCAGCAAACCCTAATCCCATGATGTAAGTCTGGACGACCACACTCATTCATCTGGTTGGACATCTCCAGATGAGGCATAGCCCCCAAAATTGGAGAATCTTGACCATCCGAAATGCAGACAGCTAAGAAAATGATAAAGTTAAGAATAAAGGAATATCATGGACTTAGAGAAATTCTTTAGTTCTGAATTTCAGTCTGAGCCATCCATGAGGTTCTCCATCATTCAAACTGTCAATCTTGAACCATTTGTTGGGAAATGTAGGTTATAGTAAGTATGATTCAATCATCTCAATCTCATCATACAATTTCCTACCAATAATGGAAATTGTAACATGAAAACAAATTCAAAATGTAAGTAGCCATAATCAGCATATACTTGTCATCAAGCCTGTGGACCCTTAAGTGGAATTTATTTTTGTATAGGTCATACAAATAATATTTTAGACAAGAAAAATGGATCATGAATTATAACTTGTAAAAGAATATATGAGCTATAAAGAAGCAGATGCACATAGTGCAAAAAAATCTTTATGTGTAGTTTAACCTTCTAATCAATACCCAAATTTTTTGTCTTCTCATAAAATGGATATGTAAGCTGGGGATAATATCACAAATACCCATAGAACATACAAACCAGGCATTGTTACATTCTTTCAGGGCAATGCAGATGAGGGTATATTTCTTGAAGACTTGCACAATAAATCTAGTTATAAGACATACTAAACCACTCAGAAAACCTTTATAATTAAGAGTCAATGCTTGAAGCCAACAAATGTACAATGATCTCACTCTAGTGACTTTAAAACAGTGTTTTAAAAGGCATACGAGACTTACGCCTCGAGGTGCGCCTCGAGGCGTGGCGTTAACAAAATGCCACAAGGCGCAGTGAAACAACTCAAGGTGCTCATGAGGCCCACGCCTCATGTGGTGAGGCGTTCGTGAAGCGTACGCCTCACGCTATTTGTAGCACCTTTCAAATGAGGCATGCGCTTTATGTGCGTACAGGAAAAGTGCAGAGAAAAAAAAGAAGCAAAACCTATGATTTAATTTTTTTAATTATTTAATTGCAGTTAACTTGTTTAAGTTGTCTTTTAGCTTTTTAGTTATTAAAATTTAGGAGATAAACTATCATTGACTTTTGGAGAAGAAAAAGAGAAGTTTTGGGTTCAACAAGCAAACCCAACGAAGAAGAAGACTCGATGATTATGCGTATGACTT
>JAUPMG010000010.1:9278119-9301173 GCA_031762675.1 Pachysandra terminalis
AGCTTGGATAGAAAAGGTATGGGTGATGCAATGAGTCTTTATATACACTGACATTTGTGGGACTGTTTTTGTCCTTCTGTGAAGCTGACTACATAGCTTCTTCTTTTTCTTGGGAATGGAGACCATTACTTGGAAAATTATCTGGCTTCAGTAAGGAGTTATTATATCAGCCATCCAGAGAAGTAGTAGATAAAAACAAATATAGGAGATGGAGAAGCCATCTAGGCCACACATATATGAATGCCTTATCTGTCAGTTGCTAACCATCTTAATATGACCTAGCTGGGATGTGGGACCAAAACGTTTTATTGAACTATTCCTAACAGTATGATTCAACTCTCTTGCCATTTCATAAACTGAAGCAGTTGAGCCGGTTGGAGCAAACTGGATTGCAGTTTATTGGAATAGTATGAATTCTGGCTTGCTAGTTGTCCAATGTCCTGACCAACCTGTCAAGTAGGACAACCATCTAGTGCAAAACAAGACTAGAGTTTTCCTCATAGCAAATGACCTTAATGGACCTAGTCCTGGCTGCAGACCACAGAGAATTTATGACCTTTGCTCAAGAACTTGCAGTTCAGACCCAAGTCGATATTTTCTTCTCAATAATGTTAATTGAACCGTGAAGCTGTACTCAACCAGAGGTGTTGCCTAGGGGTGTAATTTGGTCAGTTTGGTTTGGTTTAGTGGCCAAACCAAAACCAAACCGAAATTTACTGAACCAAACTGATTTATAAAACCAAAGACCAAACCGAACTAAGTTACCTACCGAACCAAAAGAAATTTTGGTTTTTTCGGTTTGGTTTGATAAAGTTAATACATACATATACAAATACGTATAAAGGTATATAGGTCTAGTTCAGTTCGGTTCGGTTTAGGGATATTTATTTTAGGTCGGTTCGGTTTGGTTTGGTTTAATCGAAGCCTTAACCGAAAACCGAACCGAACTAATTCAGTTTTTCGTTTTTCAAACCTATAACCAAACCGAACCAAACCGACTTTTTTCGGTTTGGTTTGTTCGGTTTTCGGTTTCGACCGAACCAATTGACACCCCAGTCTTGCCAGATCACGAAAACCATCAAACCAGATATCCACACCATGAAACCATCAGGAACTGGTCTTTCCGGTTGATCTGTCTGGGTTAAATAACATTTGATGATAGGTTTGGTCCATTCATTTAATTGGGCCCAAGTTAAGCCAGGACTAATCCACCAGTTCTATAGGTACAACCCTAAGCTCAACCCAAGCATATTGGGCCCGAACATCCATTACTGTCCAGCCACTTACATTTCTATTCTGTATTCCAAGAAGGGAAATAGATAGATAATTAGTGGGATTATATTCCTTATAGACAATTTTCTTTTACAGAAGAAAATAACATTGCTGAAAAGTTGATTCCAAAACAAAAAATGCACTCAAGTCAAACTTAGTAGAGTCATGCATGCTAGTAACTCAGAAGCCAGCTCCGGATGACTGGGTGGATAGTGTAGTATTTAAAATTTATTTAATTGAAGTTTAAGAAAAATGAATCGAGAAATTAAAAGATTTTAACCTTATTCAAACCAAGTTGAAATGTATTCCAGGTTTCTCTTAGTTTCTTAAAGTCAACTATGATTCGCTTTAGTCAATACAGGAGGAATCTGTACCTGAATTCACTCAAAATCCCATGTAGTAGAATATTGGCCTGAGAGTTGACATGTCGGTCTCTCCTATTTTTTAAGCATCAAATAAATTCTGCAAAGATGTAGAAGAACCAGCATGACAAGAAAGAATTAGAAGTGAAAGTTCTGGATATAGTATGTAAGTTATCCCAAATTAATCATTTGGAGAAATCTATCCAGCAATAATTTCCTATTTTTAATGTTGAATAAATACATTGACAGTTGTACTCTTAACAATATTGTCTTATCAGGATTTGATTCTCTGAGCTCATTAGGTTAGTAGGTAATTAGTTCATTAAGTTGTATTCCTTTTATCCAGCTTCCTGCATAGAGATATGCCTTGTCCAACTTGAACTAACCATAATGAGATACCCCAAGATGCAGATTAGAACATGTATTAACATATTTTTTTATACAATTTTATATGGTAGTTTTGGTTTGTGAATTTCAATTGCATTTGACTGCAGATTCCACTAGGGGTCGTTTTGGCAATCCCACCCTTCAACTATCCTGTTAATCTCGCTGTTTCAAAAATTGCTCCTGCACTTATTGCAGGGAATTCCCTCGTGCTGAAGCCTCCAACTCAGGTACTGGTTTTTTCCATTTGCCTACCTAGTACTTCATTTTTATAATGCATGGAGTAGAGCCGGCAATTTTCAAATCAAGCTGCCAACACACCTGAACCCACCCAGTTGTAAGCACGTTTGGGTTGGGATGGCACAGGGTAATAACACCCTTTCGTGCAGGTTTATAACATACAAACTATCAACCCATCCGAGTTTAAATGGGCCTTCGATATGATATGCCAACAGTTAAGAAAGAAAGATAAAAAACGAGATGAAGAAGAAATCAAGCACACCAAGACAGATTTACGTAGTTCGGTAAATTGTGCCTATGTCCACGGATGCACACCCAGTTTTACTATTCTCCGAAGTTCAGAATAATCTATTACAAAGAGCAGCCCCGAAAGTATGATAAATACCTTGTAAACATAATAGAAGTGAAATTACTATTATACCCATAGCCCCCCAAAAAATTTGGGCCCTTGTCACTTAAGTGGACAGTGTTGTTGATTGTTGGCTGATTCTTCTGAATCAAGTTGTTTTCTTAAGCTTACCCTTGCATTTGCTTCAGGGCGCTGTAGCTGCTCTCCACATGGTGCACTGCTTTCACTTGGCTGGTTTCCCCAAAGGCCTTATCAGTTGTGTAACTGGGAAAGGTTCTGAGATTGGTGATTTTCTTACAATGCATCCAGGAGTGAACTGTATAAGGTAATCGCTTAGTCACCTTCTGGCATTCATATTCCATAAACTATTTCATTCGCTTTTCGAGTAACTAGCATGGTGGCACCTCCTCCTCACAACCACTCCTCTTATTCAGCTTCACTGGTGGAGACACCGGAATTGCAATCTCAAAGAAGGCAGGCATGATACCTCTACAGATGGAATTGGGTGGAAAAGATGCCTGTATTGTGCTTGAAGACGCCGACTTGGATCTAGTTGCAGCTAACATTGTAAAAGGAGGTTTCTCTTACAGGTGAAGGAATTATATACACTTAATGACATAGTGCTTTGGCTATTCAAAGTTAGTTTTTAGTTGGCAAACATGTCCTAACTATTTTTGAGTTCTTATCTGTAATAGTGGCCAACGGTGCACTGCTGTTAAGGTTGTCTTGGTGATGGACTCTGTAGCTGATACTCTCGTCGAGAAAGTTAAGGCCAAAGTCTCAAAGTTGACTGTTGGACCACCTGAAGATGACTGTGATATTACCCCTGTTGTATCAGAGTCATCTGCAAACTTCATTGAAGGGTTGGTAATGGATGCCAAGCAGAAAGGAGCGACATTTTGCCAGGAGTACAAGAGAGAGGGTAATCTCATTTGGCCATTGTTGTTGGATCATGTCCGACCTGATATGAGGATTGCATGGGAAGAACCCTTTGGCCCAGTTCTGCCGGTAATCAGGATCAACTCTATTGAAGAAGGAATCCACCACTGTAATGCTAGTAATTTCGGCCTCCAGGTATAATAATCCGTTTCCCTTTTCACTCTTATATCCTGAACACTTTCCAAAATGCTTGCATTCGTTACAAATCCATTTTGTTATCTTAAAAAACCATGTCCATACCCAGCTTTTGATCTTTATTTGATAATAAATCTTTCTATGTTGTTATCCAGATATGATCGTTAAAATCATAACTTAGTTATCAAAAGCTAACGATGCTTTTTGAGATTACAGATATTTCTCTTTCCGTAATAACGATAAGCTGATGCATAAAAATACAGGGTTGCATCTTCACGAGAGACATCAACAAAGCAATGTTGATCAGTGATGCAATGGAAACCGGAACAGTACAGATCAACTCGGCGCCTGCTCGTGGCCCAGATCACTTTCCTTTCCAGGTACATGATCCTACAGAACCAGGACTCACCAATTGATTTGTTTTACATTGCCAGACTATTCTATTAGCCCTTCATATTTAAGGACAAGCAACTATTTCTCTGTGGCAGGGCTTGAGGGACAGCGGAATAGGGTCACAAGGAATTACTAACAGTATAACCATGATGACCAAGGTCAAGAGCACTGTAATCAACTTACCCACCCCTTCATACACCATGGGTTGATATGTCCCTTATTAGGGATCGAATGACCTACTACTTGTAGTGTAGGTAATTAATGGATCATCAAAGATTGGACTTTTTTCTTGGTTCCTTCTTCCCACCATCAACAATAAAAGGAGAGAATAATGGATGGAGTCTATTAACAAGAACAGTGGATTTTATGGTTCTTTTAAACTTCCCATTGGCTTCTATAGATGTCTAGATTTGTGTTTCTTCTGTTTTTCACTAGAGAAACTTTTCATGTATTACACCGTAAAAATTATTGTCTAAGACCATGTTATTAGGCTGATTATATATATATTCTTTGTATGGGTACTGAATAATGATGATCCGGTGGTTTGATTAATCTCATTGGACGCGTGTCAAAAACCCGTTTGTAAGATATAACCAAAAATCCCAAATTATATGTAAAGCAGTATACTTGTTCTCCCATACCTCACGCATGTGAACTTCAAAGGTTATTCATGCTCTTATTTGGCCACGTCATCAGTATTGATGATCTTTTAGGCTTGATCTAAGATGGCTAAAGTGTCCTTATCCTGTTAGAGTTAGCTTCTTCAGTAAGTAAACTCTTCGAATGATAGAAGGGTTATTGTAGATCTGACAAATGCTAATCATCATGAGATGGTCAATTCGTCAAAGGTTAGTCATCCTCAAAAGACGAAGGGTTTGTCTCCCTCAAAGAACTAAGGGTTTGTCTCATTCGAAGGACAAAATATGGGCCTGTCACCCTCAATAGACTTAAACCAAAGAACTAAGGGTTTCTCCCATTCGAAGGACAAAATAGGGGCCTGTCACTCTCAATAGACTTAAACCTTATTGACTTCGAAGGAATCCATATTGTAAAGGCCTTCGAAGACATGTTTATTTACTCATCCCTAGATACCACATTCAAATCACATTTACAGACTACGTGGGACTCATTACTGCACTTTACTTAAGGGCATTATGAAGGAAACACATTTATACTTGATTTCACTGAGCTCAATTAAAGACCACTCAAATTAGTTACTTAACCTAGAACCTCGAAGGATTTCATGATAACTGATCATGAAAACGGATTGCTTGTTGAAGGTCTTTATATGGTAATTCGATAATATACTGGTCACCTTATGAGATGTATGCAGTTACTCTGACTTCCCTCGAAGGAATATAGATTAACATACCAAAAAACATTCCCTCGAAAATGAACGAAGGCTTGAGGAGTATTTTGAGGAATTCGAATGACTCATTTATTTAAAGATGATTACAATAAATTCTAAAGCAATCACATGATAAAACCTCAATAACTTATATATATATATATATATATATCTTATTTATCTTATTTGAGGGGATTTTGCCTTATCAGGAATGGTAGGGATAAGAAGTGATACATTGTTTTGGATATATATGCATGTTACACGTGTCATAAGATCAGTGATTTCTTGGATCCTAAGGCAACCCATTAGTTGACATTACAGGGCAGGTTCACCAATCATTTGAAATCAGGTGATTCACCACAATTTCCTTCTAGAAATAACTTATATGCATTGATCACGCGTAAACATGAGATATGCTCGCTGTATGGAGATATTTCCAATCATCTCTCTAGACATGGTTCCAATTTGCACCTATCCTAGTCATGAGAGGATATTTTGGATGGCTTTATCTATAAATAGCAAAGCATGCCCTCAAATCAGGAACATTGATCAATTAAAAAGTTGACGAAATAGTGAGACCTAATTCTCTAGCTCAAAGATTGAAAAGTTGACGAAATAGTGAGACCTAATTCTCTAGCTCAAAGATACCTGAAAGAGATTATAAGTGATAACTTATCTAACTCCTTGAGATATATAAAAGAGAGACTTGTGTCGCTTGAACATCGAGGTTCCCGTGCTTTGTGGTGTACATTCTTGTTGGAATACCTGACATCTCGATCTCTTCTCTCTTTGCTCCTCTATTTGTCTTATCTACAGGTCATATTTGAGAAGAAACACTCTTGATAGAACGGTTGCACGACAGTTTAGGCTATCTTGAGATAGATTTTTTGGACTATTTCTCGATTGATGTAATTGTATTGGTGAACTGTAGTTTTATCAATCAAAGGCATTCGAGTTCCTATCTGTTACAAATTCTGCATCACTATTAATTGGCGACTCCATTGGGGAGCCTATTGTCGTTTCTTAAAAATATTCTTGTGTTTAGTTATCACTATTGTTTCTTTTCAATAGATCCATCCACTTCGAATGTTGCTCCAACTGTGGGAGAAATTCTTGAGCAACATCAGCCAGAAGAACCCATACCTACACAAGTTGTTGATTCTTCAGCAGCTACTAGACCTACTATTGTAGCTCTCCAAACCGTACAATTCCAATTAACGCCTTGCTACCTAAATCTGATGTATACCTTTCTTTTGAAATCACTCCTATAGTTGATTATGCTTCAACTATATCAGCAACACTTCCTGCTCCTAAAACAGACTTTGTCACAATTCTTAACGTTGAGGCTCTTCGTCATAAGTACCATGTAAAGGGTACTGATTGGATTAAGAGTGATTTTTTTTTCCTCCTTACCCCGAGGGGATTCTTAATAAACCTTATCCAAAGGACTATGAGAGCCTCATTTTTCCTCAGTTTACTTGACAAACTGGGAATTTCAGGGAACATGAGAGTCGTTTTATTGAAGCTTTGGGAGTTTATGCTGGGAATAGGGACCTTCACCTCCGTGAATTCTTTAAATCACTCGCCGAACGGGCGTATACTTGGTATAGCCGGTTGAAGCCTAGGTCAGTTTAGACCTTCAAGGAAATGATTACTTTTGTCCACCGTAAGTTTTTCATTACCGAGGAAAATCTTACCATTATGGATCCCAGTCGCGAAAGACAAAAGCCAGGTGAGGACCTGGTGGCCTATGTCAAGCGATTCAGAGATTTGGTAATAACTAGCACTGAGGTAGTTCCAGAAGAGAAATTTGTTCAGATCTATGTCAATGGCATGTTTCTTACATACCGAGTATACTTGGAGAGTCTGAACATTGACAGCTTCACCAATTTGTATGAAGCAACCAAGAGAACGAGTGCTTCTCTCCCTTATGTTGAGAAAAAGGGAGAAAAGAAGCGAGTTCTCGCCATAACAACCGATGGGTTAAAGATGACTTCTGAAAATGCGATACGAGATATCCTAGAGGGAGTAAATAGATTTTAAAAAATATAATGTGGAAATGGGTACAGATTAAAACCTAGATTATGTTATTAAAGGATTAACAAATACAACTATAACAAATTCAATTAATAACTCATGTATATAGTGATTTATGCTAGCATGTATGATATACCAATAAGCAAACAAGCAATCACAGATACACACAATTTATAGTGGTTCGGAATGCTTACTTATGTTCACTTCCTAGGGCACCTTGCAAGGTCCCAAGGTATTCACTTGGCTGGTTTTTCAACTGGCTCACCACCAACCATTAACATGAGGTTTTATACGGCACACCTCCAGTCGTTACACTAAGGTTTTTAACTTGCTAACCTCTAACCGATGTTTCTTTTAGGGTGGTTCGATTGCTACCAATGTCGTACAAGTTTTTATTAAAATAAAAAGTAAGTACGAACTTGCATCTTGTTGATTTGCTAATGGATGCAAGTTCGGTGATGTGCTTTAAGCTCTATCTTCTCGCACGAATCCTCGCAACACGCCTTTGATGTAGATCCTCCAATGGATGTCCGTCAAAGGGAGCAAGGGTCTTACAACCCTAGGAAGTGTGTGTGTGGAATTTACCTATTGGTTCCTACACTCCTATGGTTGAGGTCTTTTCTCAATCTATCTTCTCATGAAAGTGAGTATAGAATACTCATACCATCAATGAAGAGAAGAAGATAGAGAGGGGTTTTTGGTAGGGATAGAGGGATGAGTTCTCACTTAACTCACTCTTGAAACACTCCAAAAACCTCTTGGTAAATCTCCTCAAAGATGCTCTCTTTAGGCTTCGGTATTGGGGCAAATAAATAGTTCTTTTATTTATAGAAAGGGCCCCAACGGTTAATTCCCGGTTGACACACAAAGTGGTTGATCGACCCAGGAATCCCAACTACCCAGAATAGAAAGATTAATGCCTAGTTTATTCCAAATTCGCAGCACCCAATCGACCAAGTCCTGGGTAAGCCCAAGGACTTTCCCATGTTGGGCACGCTAGGGAGATCTACTCGGTCGACCCTGGGTCAACCCGGTCGATCGGACCAAAAGGCCCGATCCACCTAGTCACCACAGGGTTTGCAAAATAACAAGGGGTTGTCCTTTGAAACCATGTCTGATTAGCAATTAAGCTCTGAGTTTCTAAGGGTTGTCTAGTGTTGTACTAAGTGATACTTACCTTGGTTAGGACGTTATCCAACGGATTTGCCTGATGTAGCTTGGGCCTTCCTTGGGTCAGCATTGGTCTTGATCTTCACTGAGAGCATAGACAAACACAACACGGACTAAGTCACTAAATTGAAAAACTGAGGAGGTCAAGGGGTTTGCCTATGGTATTAACAATCTCCCCATTTGTCAATTTGTGACAAAAACACCTAGCCTGGGAAAAACATCACTACACTAGACATATAGAATTGAATCAGTAAAAAAAATATATTAATTATTACAACTAGATTCAATTCAAAACTGGATCCTAGAGCTAAGATACAAAAGATATAACAAGAGACACTCTGTGCTCCCCCTCAGCTCTTGGATCCGCTCCCTATACTTCGACGTATCTGCAAAAATATTTCAATACTTGCAAGCAAACACAGAAGATGGATGAAGTACCTGGTTTATTCCCCTTTTTATCAGAAAATGACAATAGATATACCTATATGGGGGGATATCCAAGTTAATTCAAGCACACACAATCTAATATACCTATGAGGGAATTGTGTGCATGATAAGGGGTCTAGAGGTTGGTTTTAGAAGTTTACTATAAAACCAACACAACCTCTTAATCACCATGAGATGTGCACCCATAAAGATCTAACTATGGTCACAGTGCACAGTCAAACTAACATGCATAAAAAGTATTCCTATCTAGCACATGCATATATGTTTGACAACCCATTGGGAATTGCATACAAGATTTAGCTATCTAAGCACAGTCCCAACCCAATGAGGTAAAATACGGATATAGACATGCAAGGTGAAGTGTGTGCATCCAATAGTATGCAAGTCAGTTAGATTTTTGTCGTGCCCGAAAACTCGAGGCACGAATCACAATGCGGGCAGCATTGATCTCGACGTGTGACCTTCGGGTTCCAACCATGGAATGCGGATCACCGTATCAATTTCAAAATAAATAAAAGCAAATAAGGATTCACTTTTATTAACCATCAGAGTTACGGAAACAAAACTTAACTAAATAAATAAAATCAACCGTGACTTCAGAAGAGTCACGTGACACAATGTAAATACAAGAATCCAAAAAGAACATAATCTCGATACATCCAAATAGTTCCAAGAAACATCAACATAAATTCTAAATAGAAATAGAATAAACAACATCGTCTCGTCCTCATCCTCCTCATCACACATCTCATCCTACAACATGAGAAGTTGCGTAAGGTTAGAATGCCGCCCAGTAAGTAGCTAATCTGTCGCTGATCCTCATAAATATTGTTAGTCCAAAACCACGATACACCGATAATTCAGTACAGTTATAGAGAGAAATATAACTCAATGGAAAGTATAAATGAAATGCTGGTGCTATGATAATCTGTTATTCAATGTTCTAAGATGAAATGCTCGATCAATATCACTCGAATGGGTTATGCAATGATATGACTAACTGATATTTTCCACTAAGTACACCTTCCACTTGTTTCACATTCCTATTTTAATTCAGAACACAGGTCACCAGGAGTAGCCGGATACCCCTTTACTTCGTTCGAGGTATTCACCTCAAGGCCATTCTATAACCCATGGTACGAAGCCAACATTCTGAATTTTATTGGGAATTGCAACCCAATGGTGCATAGCAACCCACTAAGTAACTGGTCATGGATTTTATTGGGACTTTAACCCAAAGGGTACAGAGCAACCCACAAGTAACTCATCTGAATTTTATTGGGAAACCGACCCAATAGGTACAGAGCAACCCAAAGTAAATGGTCATGGATTTGATTGGGACTTTAACCCAAAGGGTACAGAGCAACCCACAATAAATCTTCTCAACAACCTACCATGCATGTATGTAAGGTCTCGTCCACAGTATTCCGTACAGCGTAGGATTCCAGTGATAACGCCCTTCGAAAACTACCTGCGCGCCCGTACACACGAATAATCCCCCGAATGCCATCACATGTGTCCTTTCCACATGTAATAACTAATTAAAATTCGTAAATGTCATAACGAATTCATTCGATACCATGGTCATTCATAGAACAACCCACTTTATGCTATTGTCTGTCTCTGTCCAGTTAACAGGGCATTCTTGCCGGTCGACCAGGCCCTGTGTGCTACACACACAGACCCATCAGTAAAGATCTATCATAGGCTGGTCGACTGAAAACTCTGGACGGTCGACCGGTGAAGGTCCGATCAGTCGGTTCGTAACCGACCGCGAATATAAGGGTTTCTGTCAAGACTTTTAAGCAGACCGGTTGATCAGGGGTTTTGGTCGGTCGACTTTGCACTGAAGAAAACACAGAATCGCATAACACAATTTCTGCCATTAACACACATCACAACTATTTTCCTACCAATAAATCCAACATGTATAAATCCGAAATCACATGAAAGCATAGCTAGATTAATATTGATCGGATTAAAACAAGATCTAATGAAATAAACTTATAATATTGATTTTCACGCAATACTCATGCCTTCACACATAATATATTTGAAACATAGCAATCAATCAATAGATCATACTACGATATTCAATAAGATTATACGGAAACGTTACTTACACGCACCCAATCCCAGATCATGCAAAATCATGATTAAATACCGTTAAAAATCACAGTTGGATAGAATGCGTCACAATATCATTAATCGTCAATCCTAAACGAATAGATCGTGCTTCCGGAAATCATACACATGAGATATAAATTTGTGTATTCAAAAACGATCACAATATTCCACGAAAACCATATGGAAAATGTTACTTACATCTTCGTTGTTCAGATAATCGACTAGCGCGTTCCTCTTCTTTCCTCGTCTTCCTTTTTTCTTCTTTTCCTCTTCTTCTTCTTGACTGAAAATGATGGCTGGGGCTTAGGCTTCTCTACCTTTCTCTTCACTCTTAATATCTATAAAAAAAAACTCTCCCTAAACAGGTTCTTACGAGATGGAAGGTGAGGGAAAAGATTATGGAAACCTCCCCTTCCACTACTCACATGACCAAGTCCACGACACCCACGTCGCTCAAGCGTTCCAATTTTAAAATTTGTTTTGGAAATTTCGATTATTACCCAACACACATTCTAAATACACTTAGACCCCCATAGTAAAAACATTTGTTTCAAAACCACCCAAGTTTAATGTGGCCCTTTTAAAACCATGCAATTAATTACCAGAAAAATACCCACTAATGTTTATAAATTCTTTTAACATTTTTAACTAAATAGGAATATTCTTATAGTGGATTTAGGTCATTACAATTTTACTATAGGGACAACAAGCACACAAATAAAACATATATACAATCGGCCAAAAAGCACATGTAAAATATATCCATAGAGTACCATAAGAGAAATAAGATACCAAAAGAGTCTAATATCTCGGTCATAGTACACCCCAAAAGCATAGACAACATATCAGAAAATCTTACTATAAAGCCAATTATGAGTTTACACAACAATGCATCAACACAACTTAAACTTGTTGATCAGACAAGAAAACAAGAGAGAAGAAGCACAAAAAGTACATGAACATATATATTATTATAAAGCATGCATGTGGAGGTTTTCCTAATAGGGATTTTCATTACGAAAGCAAAGAGGGCTACATGAACTATGCAAACAGATTATCCTATAAAACATGGCATAAGATCATGAAGCAAGAAGAACTAATCATGCATATAAATGATTTTCCGACAAGGCATGCGTACACAATTACTTCAAGACATCATAATCGGAAACAACATAATATACCAATTAATAAGCAAGCCTATGATTATGATGGCCACATAGGTTCTAAAATAGATGATAATCTACAACAACACATGTGAGGATTTTTCAAAAATATTTTACTCTAAAAGCACATGGAAAACGTGATGAGCTTCAAGGATCATGCAAATATAGTCTAACTATAAGAAAATCATGAAACAAGAAGCAAAATAGGAGCTAATTATGAAAATAAAGAATTTTACTATCAAGCAAGAACATGCATAAAAGCTCAAGTATCACACACTTAAGCATAAGGATTTACCTATGAGGAACAATGCCTAAGAATGTGATACTCACCAAGTGAATTAACCCTTGGGGACCTACCTAGTGGTTTTAATGAAGGAGGTCTATGAGGCCTCCTAAACCTACTCTTATCAACCTCTTTTCTAAGATTGATAGCCTTGTTGAGTTTATCAATCAAAACTAACAATGCTTTCATCTTTTTAGTGCAAGGAGGAAGAAGATCCTTCAACTGATTTAGAGACTCTTCATTAGAAGGTTTTACTATAGGGTCAAGGAAGGAGGTATCCTTGTGTGTAGCTTCTTCAATTGATTTGATTTTAATTTTATCAATTTTATTGAAGAAATTGGAGTTCTTGAGTTCTAATTTGCACTCAAAAGCAATATGACCCTCAATCCCATACACACAACAGCTTTACCAGAAGGGTTATAAATAGATTTACCTAGTTGGTCCAATTTATCTGGTAAAGCACAGGTTGTAGAAGCCATTAGTACACTAAGGTTCTCAACCTCATCTAGGATTGAGTCACATGACTCAAATTCAGATGAATCATCCCAGCAACCATTTCCCTTCTTTTGGAAGTGCAATCAGGTGCAATGTGCCCATAACCATTACAGTTATCGCACCTCATGTCCTTGGATCTTGTATGTGACTTTCCCATATATTTATCATGGACAAGATGGTTCACTTCGCCTTTATTCTTTCCCTTAAAGAATTTAAGGAAGTTCTTAGCTAATAAGGCAACATCCCCCTTTTCTACACTATGTCTTTTGATTTGGAGCTAGAATATTTAAGAGCACTATATTTTATTTTTATGTTGGAGACAAATTGAATATTAAAGGTTTGTAGAGACCCAATGAATTATTCAACTCTCATGGTGTCAATATCTCTACCTTCCTCTATAGAGGTTACTTTGGAAGTAAACCTCTCCGGAAGGGATATAAGAATTTTCCAACACACATTAGCTTCCACAATGTTATCTCATAATCCTCGAATTATATTTACAATATCACTCAACCTCGCATAGAAGTGCATAGAGTCTTCATTTTCATCCATGCGAAGGTTCTCTAATTGAGTGGTAAGGATTTGGAGTTTGGACCTCTTGACAAGGGTAGTCCATCCATGGGTCATCTCTAAGATGTCCCAAGCCTGTTTGGCATTGACACATGCATATCCTTCTAAATTCATCTGATAAAATAGCACATGTAATATCATTAAGAGCCTTAGTTGTAGTGACCCAGAACCTAAAAGTGTAATTAAATATTCAAATTAAGGACCAAAGTGCAAGTTATTAAATTATATGGGAGAAAACGAAAATTATAACAAAAACTAATTTGGTTTAGGGCCAAGACATGGGCTGGTCGTTTGGCCCAAGTGGGAATAGAAATATGAGGAAATCAGAATTTAAAAAGGGTAAAATAAGTAATTAGAGGTTAATCAACTTATTTAATTTGAATTTGAATTCAAATTAGAATTCTTGCATGATTAGGATTCCCCAGAAATAGGGGGAAGTAACCACACGTATGAGAGTAGTAGGAGATGAGGAGATTGAGAGGGAAGAAAGAAAAGGAAGAGAGAATAGAGAAGAAAAGGAAAGAATATTGTAGGAAGAAGATGGCAAAAGAGAAGATGGCTAAGGAGAAGAAGACGAAAGCAAGGAAAGTGACTAGAGCATGAAAGCACAAGGTTGATTTTGAAGAAAAGAAACAGAGAAGGAGGATGATCAAGAAAGCTTTGAAGAGACAAGAAAAGCTAAAGGAAAAAAGGGATGATGATTATGATTTTTCTCTAGATCGGGATGTACAGGATCATGAGGTAGGAATCTAGTTCTATGGTAGGCATGCTCATAGAATATGATAAAACTATAGAATAATGCATATAGGATCATGGTATTGTATGTGGTTGAATTAACTATGAAATCTATGAATTTTCCATGCTTGTGTGAAGATCATGTCGAAAATTGTTGAATTATGAAAATTATGAAGAACTCTTAGTTATGGACTTTGATTCATGTGAATTAGTGAATTTATTATCTTTAAGCTTGTGTAAAAGTTGGGTTTTGATATTGGCATGTTAACTTGGTTTGTGTTTGTGTTATTCATGATTTTTATGCTTTAAAATGTCAAATTTGGGTATATGTAAGTTTGGGCACAAAGCCCTAGAGAGAAAAACCAAATCTGGGCTAAGATTGCCTGCTCGGCAGGAAGCTCGGTAGAGAAAACTCTCAGGACCTGCTACCGAGGCTCAGCAGCTGCCGAGGGAGATCTGTAGGAAGCTCAGCAGCTACCGAGCACCTGCCGAGCTCCAAAGGAGGTGAAACTTCATAGGAAGCCCCATGAAGGTATTTAGAGTGTGTGTGTGTGTGTGTGCTCTTGATTTGTGTACGAAGTGCCTGTACAAGATTTTGTGCAATAAAATATGTAAACTGCCTACTTTTCAATATGAATTGACTATGTATAGTGTGATGTTACATGTCAAAGTGATTTTGAATGGTTGTATTATGACATGAGATATGTGTTATGAAGTTAGGATGTACAATGATCTTAATTTGATAAATTGCTATGTGAATGGTATGTGAACCTATGCATGTCTTCTGAATTGTATAATATTTGAAAGTGATGCTTGAGGCACACACTGTGATCCTTGTGTTGTGTGTCACACAAGATGTATAAGATGTATGTGATGATTGTTTGTGTGAAGGTGAATTACAACATCCCCAAAGGAAAGATGACAGTTTTCTGCCTAGGGTACCATTCCCTGAAAGGAAAGAGATCATATTTCCTGCCTAGGGTACGATTCATTGAAAGGAAAGAGGTCAGATTTCATGCCTAGAGTACCATTGACTGAAAGGAAAGAAGGCATAGGGTATCATTCATTGAAAGGAAAGATGGCAGATTTCGTGCTTAGAGTACCATTCCCTGAAAGGAAAGACGGCATATTTCCTACCTAGGGTACCATTCCCTGAAAGGAAAGAGGGTATATTTCCTGCCTAGGGTACCATTCTCTGAAAGGAAGGATGACAGATTTCCTGCCTAGGGTACCATCCCCTGAAAGGAAAGATGGTGGATTTCCTACCTTGGGTATTATCCACTTAAAGGAAAGATGGCATATTCCCTGCCTTGGGTATTATCTCCTGAAAGGAAAGATGGTGGCATCCTCTACCTTGGGTTGTATTCCCTAAAAGAACTTAACATTGACATTGACTTAGTTTTATTGGCAGAGTCTGGACAGTGTTATCAGCAGATGTGTGACTGATATTCATGGTTTGAGCCTTAGTCTTATTGGCAGTTTATGAACAGTGTTATCATCAAATATGTGAGTGGGATTCATGGTTTGAACCTTGGCCTTATTGACAATTTTGGTACAGTGTTCTTAGCAGTTCTGTGGATGGTATCCATGGTTGGGCTTGGCCTATCATACTTTGCCTTCTTGCATCATTCATTCCTCATAAGCGTTGCATCATTCATTCATCATGAGCATTGCCTCATATTTCATTGCATGTAATATGTTTGTGATTGTTTGGTTAGCATCCGCATGATCATACTTACATTTTCATGATTTACATTGAGTCATGTGTGACTTTAGTGTGAATTTGAGTATTCTGTGTAAAATGATAATTGGTTGTGATTATTAATATTTATGAGTAGAAGTAGCTTGACGAGTAATTACTAACTGAGTTGTAAAGTAATCTATGTTGTGGCTAATTATGTGGCGGTGTGATCAGTGACAAGGGGATTGTCATTGTCTTGAAGATGCCATGGAAGTTGGTGGCCTCATAAATTCTATATTGTATCACGAGGGGGTCATGGGTGTGTGTGGTGTAAATATGCATGATTCATGAGGAAGTCATGAAAGAACATGTATTGAGTTGATTTTGATTCGTATAGTGTATGCTTATAGATTTTAATATGACATGGTCATGTAGAATTGTCTATATGCATGATATGAACCTTGATAGTGATCTACATATGTGTTTTGTGGAAAATTGCATGAATGAACTGGCTTTATTATACGTCTATGAAAGTATCTATTGTAGTGCTATGGAGTTTTCCTATTGAGCTCCCAAGCTCATCCCTATGTTGATACAGGTGACCTTCCCGAATGAAGTAGATAGCGATGAGTGAACCCTAGCAAGCAGAGAATAAGACTGTGGAGCACTAAAAGGATAGGGTCGCTGACCACACATTATTAGTTTTGTTAGGTTTGGTTTGACCCATGAGGGCAAGAACAATGTTAACTTTTACTCAGATTGAGTAATTAGTTTTACTTGAATTCTTTTATGACGGTTGAAATTTTGGATATTGGATTAGTTTTTATTTCTATCGACTTCCGCTGGTTTGTTTAGTTATGCTCTGTGAAACCATGGGTTTGGTTATGTGTATGTTGGAATTGATAGCCGCACCCTTTTTGAATCCGAAGGTCAATCCCTTGAGGTCCTTGGGATCCCATATCTTGGATTTGGGGCGCGACATTAGCATCAACTATGCTCTTTCGTTTGTCACTATTAATCCAAAGGTCAGAGTCGAGGGTCTCTTGTCTCTTAACCCCTTCCAGATCAATTTCTATGATGGGGAGAGACCACGGTCACTTATCGCTAGTAGAACCGTATCGTCAATAGAACTCAAGAAGGTTTTCATTTTGGCCTTCAACTGGGTGAAATTAGACCCATCAAAGAAGAGGGGGGGGGGGGGGGGGGGGTGTTGAAACGGACTGCCCCTTAAAATTGGACATCTCATGGATCGTTTATACCCAAGGTGGTTAGATCTTATATCTGAGCACTTAACTCTGATACCAATTGAAAGTGCGATACGAGATATCCTAAGCGGTGAATAAGTTTTAAAAAATATAATGCATTAATGGGCATAGATTAAAACCTAGATTATGTTTTTTTATACAACTATAACAAATCCAATTAATAACACATGTATATATAGTGATTTGTACAAGCATGTATGATATACCATTAAGCAACCAAGCAATCACAGATACACACGATTTATAGTGGTTCAGAACGCGGCCTACGCCCATTCCCTAGGGAACCTTGCAAGGTCCCAAGGTATTTACTTGGCTAGTTTTTCAATTGGCTTACCATCAACCATTAACCTGAGGTTTCATACAGCGCACCTCCAACCGTTATACTAAGGTTTTTAACTTGGCTAACCTCTAACAGATGGTTGTTTTAGGGTGGTTTGATTGCTACCAATCTAAGTCCATCGTACATGTTCTTATTAATATAAAAACTAAGCAAGAACTTGCCACTTGTTGATTTGCCAATGGGTGCAAGTTCGGTGATGTGCTTGAAGCCCTATCTTCTCACACGAAACCTCGTGGTGCACCTTTGATGTGAACCTCCAGTGGATATCCGTCAAAGGGGGCAATGGCCTTATAACTCTAGGAAGTTTGTGTATAGGGTTTACCTATTAGTTCCTACACTCCAAAGGTGGGGTCTTTTCTTAATTTATCTTCCCATGAAAGTGATTATGGAATACTCATACCATCAATGAAGGGAAGAATATAGAGGGTTTTTTTTTGGTAGGGATAGAGGGATGAGTTCTCACATAACTCACTCTTGAAGCTCTCTAAAAACCTCTTGGTATATCTCTAGGCCTGTCAACGGGTCGGATTCGGACCGAATCGCAACATATCCGATAGTGAAATCCGAATATTCGAATCTGATCCGAAATCCAACGGATTATAAAATAACTTATTCGAATTCGATTGGGGATTTGAATATCCGAATCCAATCCTATCCGATCCGACATTGTAAAACATATTTCTATTTTCTAACCATAAACAATATTCAAATGAAACTAACAAAAAAAGCGAAAAATTTGGGCAAACACATTCTTTCACATCCAATGGAGGGATATAAATGATCAAAAATATAGACATATCTACCCCTCTTCTTTAAGTTGAGTCAATCATCATTCATCCCAATTTGAAGAAGTTCAAAGATGACCAACCAAAAAAAAGAAGTTCAAAGATGAGTCCCTTACTGTGGATACGTGACTATATACCAAGGAGGTCAAAAAGTTTTATACATGATAGAGGGCTTTGTACCGTTAGCTTTCCCCTGGTGGATGAAACATTAACTATCCTTGTAGAATTGGATAACAACCAAAAAAAAGTCAATATTTAGACATTCTTCCGCAGCTCCGCTAATTGATAGGTATCTTCATTTTTTTCTGCGTTAATAAAAACAATTTAGTTTGCTTAGAAGTACTAATCAATAAATAAATAAAAATTCAGTTTGCTTGGAAGTTCTACTATATTTGTTTCCAGAAACAGTTCATTTGAAACAACACCAAGGTCATATATGCAAAATGTAGATTATAGTTATAGGAAAATCCCAATAAAAGCCATACTAAAAAAAAAAATGAGCACAATTAACAACTATCATATGAACTGATGTGTAGCAAAAATCCAAGTGCACATGCATATTGTTCTTTCTAAACAAGTTCAAATAAAACATTACAGAGAAGAAATCTGCAGAATCAGGCATAAAACAAAAATTTAGTCTATTATGAACTTTTTATGATTGCAATGTTTTCTACTCTCAAGTTCATTATCCATATCTACTTAAATTCATCATCTCAACAAAGGACCAGCTTATTATTTGAGATTGGTAGACAAACTATCAATGAAACCTTACAAGTGGTTTAAACAATGATTCATATAACTAGAAATTTTCTCCCATTCATTATTCTTTAGCAATTTCATATCAGTCAGCAAATTTACTAGTTTACTCCAGCACAATCATCAATTTAACAAATCACGCGTTTAACAGTAATAGTTCCAAGAACAAGACCACAATTTAATCCAAAACTGCATAAGCCAATAGGGGGCAAGGAAAAAAAATAAAAAAAAATAATAAATCTTGAACAAAGTTCGTATAAACAAATGAATCTTAAAACATACAAAAACAGGATGCTTGACATATAATTACTAACGTCAAAATACCGTAATCCATTCAACAAAACTCCATCAACAACCAATACAAAATACGATCTAAATAGGCAAGCCTCGGCAACAAAAAATATTGAGATGATAACATGCTGTCTAGACATTGTAAGCTGGTTCTAACCAAAGTATGGCTCAACAAGCATGCTTGTCACCCAATTATTTGAAAGGCAAAAATTCAAGATCCCAAAATTAAACTACCATTTACAGAGTGCTTTCAACTACATGAAAGACATGGAAACAAAGGATATAATACTAATAAGAACTCAGATTCCACTTGTGACAAGTTGATACATGAGATTAGGTCTTGTTCTAATTCCACCAACCCATTGGTAGTTAGACCAAGGATCAATCCATTGAGAAGATATGAATGGAAACAAAAGGTAGGAAAATAAGACAGAGAAGCATAAGTAATTGTCATAACATAAGACACAGAAGCATAAGTAATTGTCGCATATGGTGTATTTCCTTTGAATAGGTGGTGTTGGATCAGCAGTGAACAAGCTAAACAATATGGTTGCAATGCTTGCAGAGGCCAGAAGTATTGCTAATTCATTAACCCTTTCAGCTGGTAGCCATGCTACTACATATAAAGAGAAAAGTCTTAGAAGGCCATAAAAGGCAGACATTGTTCTATTCAAATTTGTGCAAGCAAAATGACAAGACAAAAATTATGAGTTTTATTATGTGAATAATACAGGTGGGGGAAACAATCACAGTTGAAAATTTAATTCATTACATATCCTCATTTCTTCAGCATTCCCTTTATTACCAAAACATCTATGAGTGCTTGCTTCATCTCACTTTAGTGTGAGATTTCCACTTCTGTTCAGAACAAGTATCACGATTTTTGTACATTTTTCTTAGTTAATTTTAAGCATAGTTTTAAAACTATTAAATTGTTCTGCTATAGCATATGTTTGTGCATAATGAGCCTTCTATAGGCATATGGTGTAGATGGCTAATTAGATAATCACAGCGTATAATTGTGAGGCAGTTACAAGATAGGATTTAAATGATAGGTAGAAAAATAAGACACAGAAGCATAATAATTTTTTTTTTGGTAAGACACAAAAGCATAATAAGATATTACAATTGGTTCAAAAGAAAACCACAACATACATAATTGAGAAGGGAATGCAAGGATACGAAACTGAACAAGCTAGAATTCTCGAATTGTTCTAATTATGAAGATGTTCGAAGCAATTGAAAAATAAGTTATAAAATTCGGTGATTTTTAAATCTAGTACAGAAACATAAGTAAATGAGATGATTTTACCCATGCAAAGAGGCAAATTGAAGATCAACTACATAATAAGTACAATTACTACCAAAAGATTCTTCATTCCTTCAAGGGATATTTATAACTTACAAGAATATGCAATAAAACAAAGAACTTTACAGTGGCTAAGTGAAGCATATCCTAATTAAATAATTTCTTTCTTACCTACATGGGATAAAACTCCAAATCAAGATTAAAAATGTTTAGTAGTGCACTCATGATCTGTAGATTCATTAATATCTACACATGTAACAAGAAAATAAAAATAAAGTACATAGATATTAAAACAAAGGGTAATTAATTAAACTTAATATTTTACTTACCTTTATGAGATTTCAGCCAATTTTGTGCAGTAACCAATACCTATACAATATCCAGAAGCAAAGATCTACGAGTCTCATCAATAACCCTACCCCCCGTACTAAATGCAGACTTTGATGATACAGTAGAAACTGGAATTGTGAAAACATCACAAGCCATCTTCCCAAGAATTAGAAGTTTTGGACTGTTAACTTGCCACCAATGTAGTAAGTTGAAATCCTAGGAAAGAGGGAATATGGTCTTCTTTAAATACTGATCCAAATCTGACTTATGTGAATGAAGGTTTTTCTCAATACGTGTTTTCTTGTACCACTTCTCAAAACGACTTAACTTGTTATCTGAAGCCACACAATATGAAGAAGTAGAACTACAACCTAAATCACTAGGAAGAAATGAAGACTCTGATTGGTCAAAGGAAATAACATACTCTGCATAGAGATGAGAAATTGCAGTCCGAACTCTATTGATATATCTTTCAGCTTCACTCCCATAAATTTGTTTGTAGTAATACATCACTATATCTACTTTAAATCGTGGATCAAGGACAACAGCAATGGCCAATACCAAACTACAATTTTTCCAATACTTGGAGGAATTTTCATTCATTGGTCTAGCCATTTAACGAAGATAGTCATGTGGACTCCTTTCCCATTCTGCCAAGTGCAACTGGATTTTACAAATTTCTGAAAAGAAAATACAAGCAGTTGGGTATTTGGTTCCTGAAAATGTATTTGTTGCATCATAAAATACTTTCAAGCAACCATGAAGAGTTCTTTCCGTTTCCCACTCCTCATTAGAAGGATTAAATTTGTAATGCCGGTTTATTTGCTCTAAACGTCAAAATACCTCTTGCAGTTGCATGGCACTAGCGAGCATGATATAGGTAGAGTTCCATCTAGTTGAAACATCTAGGGACACACCCCTTTTTCCTTGCAATTTCACTTGGTTTCTTACATTTTGATACTTTTGCTTGTTACATGTTGTCTTCTTGACATAGTTCACACTTTCTCAAACTTTGTAAATCATGCCTCCTATTTCTCTTAATCCATCTTGCACTATAAGATTCAAAATTTGTGCACTGTAGCGAACATGAAAAAGTTCTCCATCCAAATAGAGCAAATTACTTTTAGAAAGCCACTCTCTCAAACCCCACCATGACATCATTTGTCGTTGCATTATCAACCGTCATGGAGAACAATTTCTTGTCAATATTCCATTCTAATATCAAATCTGAGATAACTCATTGTAAGGTATCTGCATCATGGGGACATTCCACTGCTTTATAAGCAAGAATTTTCTTCTTCAATTCCCAATCTTTAGAAATAAAATGACCTGTCAAACAACAATACCCAATGTTTTGGCCTGATGTCCAAATATCAGTGGTGAGGCTAATTCTAGAGGTAAGCTTATCAAAGATTTGATAAAGCTTTTCTTTTTCTTGTTTGCAAACCTCAAGAATATCTGTTCGTGTTGTATTTCTTGACACAAGCTTAAACATTGGTTGTACGCCATTTATAAAATTCTCAAAATACTCATGTTCAACCATATTGAATGGATAATCATGCTTTATGATCATTCTAGCAAGGTCTAGTTGACTTTTCTCTTAGTCAAACTTAAAGTTCTGAACTTTTGTAGATGCATCTGTTATATTTTTAGTCATTGTCAATATTTGTTGACCAGTATCCTTGTGAGTTCTCATGGAACATCTTGGTAAGTGATTTATGAGATTAGTAGTTCCCTGTAACGTCCCGAATCCGATAGACTCGATATGGTTCATCAAGGACTAGAGACATCACCTTCACTTCCTCAAAGGAGAGTGGTGGATCACAACATTAATAGAATTATCCAAAA
>JAUPMG010000010.1:9309639-9333026 GCA_031762675.1 Pachysandra terminalis
TCAACTTAGAGTCAAACTTCAAAGATATAATACATAACATGCATGATGTAGCCCATAAAAACAAGAATGTTGTAAAATCAAAGTACAATTTCATAACAACCTAATAAGCTCCATCTCACTTCACCATCTCCAATCTACTGTAAGGCAAATATGAAAAAGTGATTAATCTCGTGCTATTAATTCACATTTTGATAGAGAAAATTTACGAATGAACTATAAATCTTGTAATCATGTGATAACAAATGAATGGAAAAGGAACATCTCATTTATAGGTTAAGACCCTCCCTCCTAAATCGCTTTAGTAGCTATGGTTTGAGCAACACTGCCATTAAGCATTCAATAAATTAAATGTTTCTAAATAATTTGTTTAGTCATTTCCCTCCTCAGTAAATTCTGGCAACAAAAAAAAATTAGGGGAAAAAAAGAGAAGGAATTTGGGTACTGCTACCAGGATTTACAGACTTTAATGAATGGATTTGATTGACTAAGCTCAAAAAGTTTCAAATAGCAGAGGTTTTACTGCTCTGTGATCGCATTCACTCCCCTTCTTCAGTTACTGCAAACCCTCATTCCTTTTAGTCCATTCTCTTTGTCTTCTCCACAGGTCAAAGTTGACAAGGAACGCTCTTGACAGAATGGCTGCGCGACAGTTTAGACTGTCTTGAGACAAACTTCTTACATTTTTTCTCTGGTTGATGATTGTAATTGGTTCTTATGTATTAGTTGTTATTTCCTTCTAATATATTTGGTCTTTTACAAATCTGTCATCACCAGTAGCATGCAAAGCAAATTAACAGATATAATATAAATAGCTACATCCTTGAAGAAAATGTGATGTATGGCTCAAGTTGCGAGTACATGACTGGTATTTCAATTTAAATGAACCTCGTAATTTTTTTTCATCTGGAAGAAGTGGCCTCACCAAACCAATTCACCTAAGCTTGGCAAAACCACCACCACCAAAAGGAGAGTTTAATGTCTTCCTTTTCATCGTGTGGGAGTTGGCATACCCAACTTTGAATGTTACTCCACCACTCACCCACACAAGATATGGCCATGTCAATCTCTACCTACTCCTCTCTCTCTCTCTCTTTTAGGGATGCCGCCCCGACTTTGATAACCCGTAGGGTGGGTTAGGGTTGGGCTCAATCCGTGCTCTAATCCGCCCAGACTTGCATGAACCCGCCCCGTTGTCATTTACTTACGTTTTAAATACATATTTTAAGTATAAATTTATATTTTATAAGTAAATATATTTAAAATATTAAATATTTCAACTTTAAAAAATATTTATTTTTAAACGAACTTTATAACTGGGTCAAACCTGCCCTACCCCAATAGGGTTAAGAGCGGATTTGGTATTAAGGGACTCCTTTAGGGGCGTGTTAGGATTCGCCAAACCTGCCCCATTGCCATCCTTGCTCTCTCTCTCTCTCTCAAAATTCCTAATTGGGTTATTCATAGTTGTCGGGTCCCCACCCATTTCACTTCAATGAAGGGAATATAAGGAACACAGATTCACGTACCAACTTCAGGTGCTTCACTATTATCCTTTTTTTTAATTTGGCTTGTGGGTCCTGCTTTTGTGGAGAAGCAATTGCACAACAGATGATTTGTGTTCTCTTAATGGTTGTTTAAGTGGGATTTGTGATGTTTGGCTTGCTTCTTACTGTGTGGGGTGGATTTGGAAGCAGGTGCTCAGATGAGGTGAATCCAAGGGTGAAACCATACAAATTCTCGAACAAGAGGCTCAGGGATCTTGGGCTGGAGTTCACGCCGGTGAGCGAATGCCTCTATGACACTGTCAAGAGCTTGCAGGCGAAGAGTCACCTCCTCATCCCAACTCAGTCAGACGACTCTCTTCGTATAAATACATGATTGGTAAGTTTAGCCCTCAAGTACTAACACAATGTTTGATGTGGGTATTGCACAATCACCCTCAGTGTTTGTTGTTTGGACCTTAGTATTCTCAACCACCCATTATAGCCACATAGACTACAACTTTCAAGATATTGAAAGTGCTCTCTAAACCAATTGCTTTGGATCTCTCTTATTACCAAGTCATTTGTTACGATAAGCACTCATTGGATAAGTTGCTCAATAAGAGCACTTACCCACAGCAACAATAAACTGCTTATTTGAAGAAAGTGGCGTTTGGTAAATACATTTATTTAAGTGCTTATGAAAGTTTAGGGGTAATAGAAGTATTATAAAAATATTATTAAAGTTTAGAAATAACATTCATTTAAGTGCTTATGAAAGTTTAGAGGTAAAATAGGTATTTTAAAAATATTATTAAAGTTGTAAAATATATTAACGGATAAGAGCTTGGGAGAAGCTGTTCACAATAGCTTCTCCTTATGGGTAGCCTTCCTCTAATGCTTATGGGTAAGCACTTACCCATAAACGCTACCAAACACATATTTAATTTTAAAAAGTGCTTATATAAGCTATAAGCTGCAATAAGTACTTATAAATGCTGGGCCAAACACAGCCTAAGTGTTTAACCAAATGAGTTTTCATAAGCGCTTTTGAAACAACGGTTAGGTCCGTAACAAATGGTATTAGAGTAGGCATCATGTCACAAATTCGAGTCGCGGAAAATGCGACTTATAAACTGGATTAAAATGCTTTGATATTATGTATGGGCATGGTGTTAAGTCATTGAATATTGATATGTGAATGGAGCTGCCAATAAGGAAAGGGCAACCACTGGGTCAATGTCGATAGAGTGAAACCATAGACATCGGCTACGGAAGCGTGGTAGAATGTTATGATCCTATATATTAAGTGCTTAACGAAACGAGTTACCATAAGTCCTGGGACATTTGAAACAACGTACCTTACCATAAGTCCTGGGGCATTTGAAACAACGTACCTGTTCCAAACCTATAGGTCCGTAACAACATTACAACTATTTTGTGGGTTTGACATCTAAAATTTTAAGACTTTTTTCCATCCTTTCGGTTGTTTTTGCCAATGAGGTTTAGGTGCTGGATAGCCCATCTTTGGAATCTCCAACTGACTAGTCTGTATGAGACAGTTTGGGCAGGACTTGCATGGTTAATCCCAGCTACCAAAAGAACTTCTCTGTTGACTGTATAATATATTTATAATTTAAATTCCCCCCTATAATATATGTTTTAAAATTCGTGGAGTTAACTTGTACTCGAAAAAGTTGACTCGACCTCTCAGTTTTACAAAACAATTTGATCTATTGCTAATTAGATTTAGGCTGCCTTTGGTTTTGCTTGTGCTTATGGATAAGCACTCATTGGATAAGTTGCTCAATGAGAGCACTTATCCACAGCAACAATAAATTACTTTTTTAAGAAAATAACGTTTAATAAATACATTTATTTAAGAGCTTATGAAAGTTAGGGATACTATAGGTATTATAAAAATACTACTAAAGTTTAGAAATTACATTTATTTAAATGCTTATGAAAGTTTAGGGGTAGAAAAGGTATTTTAAAAATATTACTAGAGTTGTGAAATAGCTTAACACATGAGAACTTGGGAGAAGCTGGCTCTCAACAGCTTCTTATGGGTAGCCTTCCTTTAGTGCTTATGGGTAAGCACTTGCCCATATGCGCATATTTAATATTAAAAAGTGCTTATATAAGCTATAAGATACAATAAGTACTTATAGATGGTCTCTCTGACTGCGTTTGGCCCGGCTTGTGCTTATGGATAAGCACTCATTGGATAAGTTGCTCAATGGGAGCACTTATCCACATCAACAATAAACTGCTTATCTAAAGAAAATAGTGTTTTGTAAATACATTTATTTAAGTGCTTATGAAAGTTTAGAGGTAAAATAGGTATTATAAAAATATTATTAAAGTTAAGAAATAACATTTATTTAAGTGCTTATAAAAGTTAAGGGATAAAATAGGTATTTTAAAAATATTACTAAAGTCGTGAAATAGCTTAACGCACAAGAGCTTGGGAGAAGTTGCACCTCTGCTGCACTACCAAACACATTTAATTTTAAAAAGTGCTTATATAAGCTATAAACTGCAACAAGTACTTATAGAAGCCGGGTCAAACGCAACCTCTGTATTTTACCATCAAATGACAAAAAAAAAAGGATACTTGTAGATGGTCTCTCTGTATTTTACCATCAAATGATTGAAAAAAGGACCCATTGTAGAAAGGTTTCACCTCCCCCTCTTCCCCCATCTGATCTACTGATTTTGTGGGGTGGGGGGGAAATACTTCAACCTGGCCACCCTTAATAATTTATACCGGTAACCCTTACCGACAGTTTGGTTCTTGTTGAGAGACATGAACCTCATTTCACTATAAAAGTTTATGGTGCAGCATACATTTAGAAAGGAACTGTTTAGCAATTTTGAGATGCAATAATAAGGGTGGTAAGCCAGCTTTCCATAAAATCAGAAAGATATCAAAAGCTATCATGTGTTTAGTGATGTCTATTGGATGGTTAGCAATATATATTTGTTTTCTAGTTTCTTTACAAGCTCAAATGGCCCTTGTTTGTTCTTTCTGTCTGATTTTATCTTGTCATTGATATTGTAATGAGGGTTTATGCTGAATCCACCATGACAGAGCCGCGTTCTTCATTGAACAAAAATGATTTCCCAATGCAGATCCAATAAACAGTAAGTCCTTTGATGTGATATGAACAAGAAGAGAGCCTCTGAAAGTGTGATACAGGGACTAGGATTTGCTAAATACTAAAGTTAGGCTACGTAAAGAAAGAAATAAGGTGGGATGTGTGGGGATGTGTACAGATTGTAATGTATAATTAAAAAGCAATTAAAAGAGCACAACCCAAGAACTCAAAACAGAAAATTAACTCATGAAATGGGAAATGAACTTAGCAGAACACAAGATTGAAAGCTGTAGTTGGCAATTTGAATAAGTTTACATTGTGAAGGGTCAAGATAGTCATGTGAAATTAATCATAGAACTATTTGGAGAAATGTTGTCTATTACGTGCAACGTACCAGCTAATCAGCGGGCTACAATGTTACCATCCCTCTAATATAATTGCCATGGTGGAGTAATATAATAATCTAAGCCAATCAAACTAAACTATCAAGGCTGTTAAATCAGTCTGTGTTCTAATCATTCAAATCTCTAGAAACATTGAGCAATTTTGGTAATATTGTTTGCAAGAATAGAACTTATGAGAGCTGAGGATCCAAAGACAAACTGCAGACACTGAAACTATGTTCAATATAAAGAGAAGATGACAAACACCAACACATCTTCTGGAGATCTCTAGATATAAGACTTCACAAATCCAACTATTCAAGGATAATGATTTCACTATCGTTCTTACAGAAAAAAAAAAAAACAGAATTTGATTAGTGTAGACTAGTTTCATTCCATAGGGTCATATTATCATTTGAAGACAGTAAAAGGCTAGTGAAATACACCAAAGAGTATTGGTCTAACACAATTTTCACACAACATAAGATATTTACACTTCACTTATCCGCTCTTCCGCATAATCCCACTTCACATATTAAATGTTAACTTAAACATGTTTTCCATGTGGAAAAAAGAAACTCCTAATATTGTCATTCTTGTGAAGACTAAGAAAACTAGAACTAATGGCTCTAGTTAAATATCCAAAAATCTAATATGTAAGTAAATGCGGCTTACAAGGATGGAAGGGTTGTCCATATGATTTATCCAATGGATCCTTAGCCAGGTAGAAAGTATGGATTGGCCATATTAACCATCACATGGCAGAAAAACAAGTGTCATCAGAAAACATAACCTTGTGAAAGGCCAGAAATCTTTTCTCTTTATTTTTATGGGAATAATTAGTTTTTGGTGATAACTGAATCAAAAACATTCAAATTAGAACAGGTAATCAGAAAGAACATGATGAGAGCTCTCGAATGGACTTCAAACTGGCATGTTGATCAAAAGCTATCAACTTCATAAAAATTTCATACAAAAGGAGAGCTATTTAAAATTATTATAATGTCCCTGCAGTTATGATATCCAAAAGATCTATGTGGTGTGTGTGTGTGTTCAACCACCAAAAGTAGGCAATTTAGATTATTGTTTTGAGTGGATTTCACAAACATCCCACTCACTAGCTCCTTTTTTCCTTTTCCTTCCCTGTTTCCATTTTTATTTTCTTTCATGGAACGGCATAATTGATTAAGCTAAAATGGTAGCATTAATAATGACTAACTTGCAGGACAATCTGCACAATAATGCTGATTGTGGTATTGCTCATAATGCTAACAGGAACTTTATTCTTGCTTCTCAAAAGATTTACGGCTGTTCTTCTACTAAGTTGCTGAAACCCCAGCTTTTTATAAATGATCTTTGGATTATGATGGACAGATGATTGAAAGGACCCACTGTTGAAAGTGATTTTCTTCTATCAGGCCACCTTTATTAGTTCATACATGATAACCATTACGGACAGTTTGGTTCTAGTAGAGAGACATGAACCTTATCTCATTGGAACAGCTAATGGTGCAGCATATTCTAGACAGGCACTGTTTATAAACTAGATTTAATGAAAAAGAGTAGTAAGCCAGTTCTCTATAAAACTATATCATGATTATGATTTTTTTTTTTTCTGCTCGTCTTTTAACTTAATAATGCCATATCTCTCTGGACAGATAGCATGACATACTTGTTTTCTAGTGTCTTTGCAAGGATAAAGGGCTCCAAGATTTTAAAATTTAATTTCTCTCATATTTTCCACATGCCCCAAGGAAAATTTTGCCAAAAATTTAAAGTGACACTCATTTTTGAGGAATTTTTCACTAAGTGAGAAAATTGAGCAAAGCTGGAAGAAAAGAATACGATGTTTTCAATGAAACTTGGGAATTACTAAAAATGAACATAAATACACACAAATAACTCAAAATACATCAAAAAGAAGTTACGCATAATGCGGAACACAAATCTAAGGAACTACAATACGTGCAGTTAACAGAATCTGATATATTGAAATATAAACTATCTACCGTAAATAATCAAAATACATCTTCACATCATGAAAAACATAAACAGAAAATATAAAGGTATAGGGTGGCTCGAAGATAATGTCCCCATCCTCACCAAAATAATCAGAATGTTCTAATGGATATATACATAGCTTACCATTGGATATATCTACTAAAAGTATTTTCTTCTAAAATTATTCTATTTCAGTTATTCATCGATAAAAATTTCATAATATAAACATCTCATAATATAAACATTTCTCTAAAAAAGGTACAACCACCTATAGCTTGAGCTTTAATCTAAAAAAATATTTTACATAAACAATATTATCAAGTTTTAAGGTATAAAGCTAAAAAAACTAGGGAATAAGTTTTCCTAATTTTGTGGTATTTCCCCTTTAGATTAAAGATAGCTTAGTGTGACCCACACACACGCACGCACACACGCATGCACATACACACATAAAATTTTAAAAAAGTGAACTTTGGATGACGAAATCCTCCAAATTTAGCTTCTTTTTTTTTATCTCAAAAATTTTTTAAATGGAATTGTTCGACTTTTCTAAGAACCCCAAATCTTTCAAAATTTGAAAACAGAAGGAATTTAGGATATATTTTAATCAGTCAACGAAATTTCTTGATTTTGGGGACAATTTCAACATTCTGATTTTTTTTACCTATTGTTTTTTTTTTTATATAGCTAACGACACAATATTATAAATTGTAAAGGAAAGGATACAGACATACATACCAAGCCGGAGCTAGCTGTGGTGGACTTCTAGGATCTCTGCCTACATACTACATAAGATCAGATATTGTTATCTTAACTACACTAAAAAATTCCAAACCTCCTCAAGGACTCCCGCAACTGGGAGCCCTGAATGCAACACTGTTCTAGGCTTCTAGCAACACCTCCCCCCCAGCAAGCCTATCAGCTAGATCATTTGCTTTCCTAGGTATCTATCTAAAGGAAATGTCCAAACCCATGGTCAAGAAGCGTGCAAATCGCACCAAATGTGTGAATCTCCCTGGGCAACTCCTGGAAACCTCCATCCATGTGATCAGAGTTAGATCCCCCTCCACCAAACATATCAAAACCTTGTGCCCGTGCCTCCCTCAAACTGGTAATCAAAGCCTGCAACAGCACATGTAGCCCTGAAAAAATGTGTAAAATGTGATCAATAAGGTCTCTAAAAGTACCATCTACACATGATGGACCTGGGTTTCCAATCAAGGAGCCGTCGAAGTTTAACTTAATAAAACCCTGGCAAGGAGGAGACCACATTGCAGTAGAGTACTCCCTGCTAAAAGAGGAAAGGCATACAACATTCCAGCCTCTCATCATATCCAAAGTGGATATCCCTCTTAACTCTAGTAGTATCACCATCCATGAGGCAACCATATATACCATAGAATCAATGATAAGACTTTGTAGAGGCCGTCGATCCTCAAAAATTCTCCTATTTCTCTTCAACCAAATGTACCACAAAACTGCCTGAAAAAATGATTTTTACATCATCTGACCCCTTTTACCCAAACCTGGGAACGACCACTGCTCCATAACGGCACAACATCCCATGGCATCACCTAAGTCTGAAGTACCTGTAAGATGAAAGAAGACCATATATACCTTGCTACCGCACAATACACCAAAAGATGGTTCATTGATTCGCTCTCAGACATGCACATGACACAAATATTAGAGGATAAAGCACAATTTCTCCTCTTCCTCTGTAACATGTCGCCGATATTGATTTTATCCAGGATGGTAAGCCAAACAAAAGCTCCGACTTAGGAGGGGTGCGAGCCTTCCAAATACGGTAAAAAGAAGAAGGGGCCTGAGGAACAACCTCCAATTGCTGGAGGAAGTGGAAAAAGGAATGAGAGGAAAAGATCCCACTAGGTTCAGGAGACGACAGACGGAGATCCTAAGACTCTGAACCAATAACAACCAGTTTGGGGGCTTCAAACAACTGTCCAAGCTCCTCTAACTTGGCCGGTCTAGGGTCCCTCCTAAAACCTAGGTTCCACCCCAAACCTGAATCCAACCACGAAAGAACATCAAATATGAAGGAGTCTTTATTTTGAACTAGATTGAGCAGACGAGGAAAAAGATAACCTAGGAGACAGTTCCCCACCACCCCACCCCTCCCCCCACCCCATCCACTACAGATCCGGCCAAAACTGAATACGACGACCATCCCCCAAAGAACGCCGAACCATGCTATAAAAAATGGGACCAAGAGAAGCAGCGGCCCTCCAGAGGCTGGCATTGTAGACTCTAGCATAGGGATAAATCATCCACCCATTGGATTGACTGTATTTACTATGAATTACTCTATGCCACAAGCAATTAGACTCAATACTAAACCTCCAAAGCCACTTACCAAGTAATGCCGAATTACAAATCTGAATGTTACCTAGGTTGAGACCTCCATGTTGTTTGCGTTTGCACACTGTAGCCCAATTAACCAGATGGTCCCTTTTGACCCCCTCCCCCATCCCAAAGGAAGTCACACCGACACTTTTCAATACTGTTAGCGACCCTATCAGGGATTTTGAATAATGAAAGGTAGTAGGTAGGAATGTCTGCAAGTGCATCTTGAATTAAGGTGATCCTGCCCCTAGAGATAGACAACTTCTTTGTCATGTGGCTAGTCTCCTCTCAATCGTTTCTAGGTCTGGGGCCCAAAACTCCACCCTTCTAGGGTTTTCCCCAAGTGGGAGACCAAGGTATATTAATAGCCATTCCCTAACCTAACATCCTAACATATCTGCAACACTCGAAGCCTATCATGCTCGACCTGATAAGCTACTTTTGTCCATATTTACTTTCAGGCATGACACCATCTTGAAACATCTAGCAATGGCTTTGAGCCAATAGATCTGAACGGGTTCTGCCCCAATTAAAAGTAATGTACCATCTGCAAACTGAAGATGAGAGATAGATACTTGCTTTCTACCAACTCTTAACTCCGGAAATCAGACCCAAGTCCTCGGCCCTACTAAGAAAATGACTAAAGACATCTACTAGTGTGAAAAGAAAAGGGGAGAGTGGGTCCCCTTGACAAAGGCCTCTAGAGGACTTGAAGACTTGAATTGACCACACCCGACCATTAAGCACAAAGAAGAAAGAAGCATTCCTTATGCATCCTAAGATCCAATTCCTCCATTTCGAACCAAAACCTTTCCACTCTAACACCGCATCTAGACACTGCCACTTTACCCTGTCATAGGCTTTTTTAAAATCCAGTATGCACACTAGGCTTTCTTTCCCCAATCTTCCCCCTTCCTTAAACAATTTCATTAGCAATAAGATGACTATCGAGAATTTGCCTATCTTTAATGAATGCACTCTGGTTGCCAGATACAATCCCCCTATCACTTCTTTCAACCTATTCACCAACACCTTAGATATGATTTTATACAAGCTAGTGGTGAGGCTAATAGGCCTAAAGTCTTTAATTTCTCTGGCCCTTGTCAGTGTACACAATGTCACCGACATGTCGCCCATGCCGGGTACATGTCGCCCTTTTGGAGGTGGGCGACAAGAAACCAGGGCCAACATGTTGCCGACATGTCAACGACATAGGGGAAAAAATTTCAAATTTTTTTCTATATTTCCCCATATCTCTTGACATGGGCGACATGTCGGGGACATGGGGGAATTTTTCAAAATTTTTTGAAATATTTAAAAAAAAAAAAAAAAAATGTTAGACATGTCGTCGACATTTCCCCTTTCACCATGTCGGCAACATGTAGCCGAAATGTCACCAATGCCACCTGGTGACATCGACATAGCGAACCTTGCCCCTTGTTTCTTGGGAATTAGAACTAAAAAGTTGCATTGTTTATGCTGTTGACAATTCCATCCTCAAAAAATTCATTAAACACCTCCACCAGATCAGATTTAACTACTTCCCAGGACTCCTGAAAGAAAGCCATTGTGAACCGTTCAGGACCTGAGGCTTTACCCCTGTCCAACCCTCACACAGCTAGTTTAATTTCCTCTTCCTCAAAAGGTCTTTCCACCCACCGTCTCTGATCATGGCAAATCTTATCACCCCCAAGATTATTATCCATCTTTGAAGTAAACAACCTTGAATAAGAGCAGATTATGGCTTCATCAATCTGATTTTGGTCCTCAGTGATCACTCCATCCACCTTCAAACAAGAAAAATTATTGTTTTTAAACCTTCCATTAGCTATTCTATGAAGAAACCCAGTATTCCTATCTCCCTCTTTGATCCACCGACATCTGGATTTTTGTCTCCAACTGGTCTATTGTTGAAATACCTCTTCCAGCTCTTTGCTTTGCAGCATCCTGTGGTCTATCACATCCCTAGAGAGTGATGGAGATTGTTCTAATTCATCAAATTTTGATATCTCCGAGATACAAGACTATTTCCTATTCTAAAGACTTCCAAAAGTGCACTTGTTTTTTTTGAATAACCGGCAATTTATATAAATATGAGAAAAGGAAATACTAAAAAACAAGATACAAGCAAAATAAACTAGGCGCACAAGCTGGGCACCAGTAGAGCAAAGCAAGAGAAAAGAAGATACGGCTACCCCCAATAGCAAGCCAAAACCAAATAAGGCCGAGGGCCATAGCTCACCCCTCATCCCCATCCCCAATCATCTCCTCTAACAGAATGCCCACATACATGCCCTCTCTGCTTGCCCCATCCCTAACTAAATGGTCAGCCAAACCGTTACCCGATCTAAGAATGTGCCTAAATGATGCCTATGCTAAATCACACCAGCACCTTGCCAATCTGCCTCTCACCCCCAGGCCTGGAAATATTCACGTATCAAGGAAATCTCCCACCCCATCTGGCATAACCCATCGTAACCCCACACAACGTAAGAAGAAGGACTAGATCTCTCTAGCCACTGGGCAATGAATAAACAAATGGTCCACCGACTCCCCCTCAAAACACGAAACAAATATGGGGCGACAACGCACAAGACGTCCATCTTCTTTGCAGGTGATCACAAGTGTCAATCTTATACAAAATTGTTGTCCAGATAAAAGCCTCAACTCTAGGAGGTACAAAAGGAACCCACACCCGACGATGCGAAAAGAAAGTAAGGGCGACCGGAGGAGGATGAATTATGGAGAAGAACGAACTGACGGGAAAAAAAACCCTACTGCTAGGACACCAAGCCCTACGATCCCTGTAGTCAGAACCAATGAAAACATCCCCTAGGTTAACAAACAATGCACCGAGCTCATGCAACTCTGAAGAACACAACTCCCTACGAAAACCCAGAATTCCAAACAAGACCCGACTCCAACCATGAGAGAATCTCAGACACAAGAGCCTCCAGAGCAGAAACCACTCTAAACAGACGTGTATACCGGACCAATAGGATGGACTCCCCCCATCACAAGTCATGCCAGAAACAGATCCGACAACCATCCTCGAGACTGAAGCGAACGTGACTAAAAAAGAGTGGGAACACCAATGACCCCTCTTTCCAAACACTGGAGGTAGAGCATCTAACAAAAGGATTACAGTCCCAGCCGTTGGAATGACCACCAAAGTTGCTTTGAACGACTTTACGCCATAGTGCATCGCGCTCTCTACTGAACCTCCAAAGCCATTTACCCAAAAGAGCTGTGTTATGACTAGATATGTTCCCCAGGTTTAGACCCCCCTCTTCTTTAGTACAACAAACCAACTCCCACCTAACTAAATGACACTTCTTATTCCCTCCTCCCTCACAAAGAAAGTCTCTTTGAACTTTTCCAAGAACTCCACTATCCTAGCAGGGGAGCTAAAAAGAGACAGATAGCAGACTGGAATGTTGGCCAAAGCAGCCTTTATGAGAGTAATTATGCCGCCAAGTGACAGCTTTTTTCCCATGATGCAAGCCTCCTTCCAACCCTATCAACTACTAGATCACAGAAGCCCAAAGACTTTGGGTTCCCACCCAGAGGCAAACCAAGATACAACAAAGGCCACTCCTACACCCTACAACCTAAACTGCAGCAAAGACCCCCACCCTCTCCTGAGACATATTCAAACCCACTAAGCTACTTTTCTCCAGATCAACCTTCAAACCTGAAATCATCTCAAAACATCTAATAATCGACTTGATCCAGAAGGTTTTGCACTCATCTGCATGTAAGCACAATAGTGCGTCATCTGCATACTATAAATGAGAAATGCACACACAATCCCTCCCAATCTCGAAACCCGAAATCAAACCTAGTGACTCCCCTTTGACCAACAAACCACTTAGAACATCAGCCATGAGTGTACACAGAAAAGGTGACAATGGGTCCCCTTGTCCAAAGGTGCACTTGTTCCATTGTTTCAATTTAGCTTTAATGCATTTGAGTGAATGCATAAATCAGAATCCATCCCATCCTCTCCTCCCTCCCCTCATCCCATCATTGCTTGACATTGTCTCTATATGATTCATGTGTAAGCCACATGTTCTCGAACCTAAAGGGGCAAGGACCTCTAAAAGTTGACTTTGAAAACATCAAAATGGGCCAATGGTCCAATGTGGATCGAGGGAGAATACTTTGTGTGACATGTGGGAAAATATCCACACAATCACCTAATGTAACACATCTGTCCAATCCACTACATAAACCGTTCTCCTGGCAATTAGACCAAGTAAACCTGCCACCATTTAAGGGAAAATCGACTAGGGCTAACTAGTTTATAAGACTCGAGAATTTCCTCAAACCCCTAGTAAACCTATCCCCCGACTTCTCTCACTCTTGAATCGAATTATATTGAAGTCACCAACAACACACCAAGAACCCGACAGACTCTCATGAATATTTCTCAACTCCTCACGAATCCTATAACTATTTGGACCGTACACATCCGAAAGAACCCACTACACCGGTACACTCGATCCTTAAGGTTGGTAAAACTAACTGATAAGGAAAATCTATTATGTCTAATTTCCCTTCCACTCACAACATCAACATCACACACCATAAGAATGCCACCCAAAGCACCTACCGATGGAAGAAAGGACCAACCCAAATTACGAGCATGCCAGATTTTCCTAATGGTACTAGATCCTATCAATTCCAACTTAGTCTCTAGAAGAACTAAAATAGCCAGTTTGATCCTAATACATAGATCTTTGACTGTCCGCTTTTAGCTGCACTGCCCAAACCCTTACATTGCAGTTGACTATCTTCATCTAGAACTAGAACCGTTCACCCTGCTCTTCCTTCTCTGACACTGGAGGGATATACCAAAACTCCAAGCCCTAAGGGAACAACCTATACCCCTCCTCTCCTTCACACGCCTGAACCTATTTACAACCGCGAGAATGGATAAGGCCTGACCATTACTCCCAATAATCTCCAATTGAAACAAATTGGCCAAATCCTCCACACCTACCCATTCATCTTCCATCAAGGATCTAACATCATGGTCAACTGGATACTTTGTGCACTCAGCACCCAATTAAAAGCCACATCATGGGGAGCATTCAAATGGGTATTCATGCCACCACTAGACTCATCTAGATATGGTTGGCTAAACAGGGGACTACCAAATGAGATATCAATGTTGTTCAGCAATTTTTGGGTTGAAAGAGGATGACACATGCAAGGGAATGGCACAACTAGATGACCTCCAACCTAGTATAACCCGTCGACCTTGGACATCCATAGAGAGACGAGGGGAAACATGAAAAAATCCACCTCAATAGATGAACCAGGCACCGGAGCTGTAGATCTTGAATGAAGTTGAATTTGTGTGCTTCCACTGCAAGTACAACTCATTGCGCTGAGCTTCTCAGGTGGTACCAAACCACCATACAAGTCTCTGGCCACCAACAAACCTCTAACACCATCTCTCTGGCTTCGCCATGAACTATCCAGTTGGAGATGCCAACCCAGATTATCCTCCGTAGACTCCAAAGGCTTTTGCAAGGCTATAGAATTGGTACCTACTAACTTCCCTTCCATTGATACAAAACGCCGTTCAATTAGGATAGACGTTACAAGAAAATATTGGTAGTTGTTGACGGTTCATGATGATTGTCTTCTGTTTGGCCCGTCGAAGACGGCGATCGACGGTCCTCTGCATCTCCTCACAAGACTCTGCTGGAGGTTGCCTCTCGTTGGGTCTCATTTGCAGAGGTTTGACGTGCCTGCAAAGAGTGTCCCCAAGACTTAAAATCAAAATCGAAGGCTGGCCTCTCCTTAGGCCGTTTAAATTCGCCTCAGGCCCATCGTGCCTCGAAAGGGCTTTATTCAGATTACGGAATGAACGGGGCTTCTAGTTCTGGTCCTAAAGTGAGATATGTGTCGTGGGCTACCCAATTGGTCATGGGCCCAGGACCTAGACGTTCTGGATCTGGGTCGAGATAAGCCCTCTTGCCTGCGAAGCCTAACTCCATTGAAAGACGGGCCCAGGCAGTTTGAATTTGAATTTTTTAATGCAACATGATGTGTCCAACTGCCCCCTACCCATATTCCTCTTGTGAGCAACTCGATGATGTCATGCATGGTGCCACTTGTCCCACGACTGCCTTGTGTCTTTAATGCATCCGACTCCTCCGACCAAGACTACTCACCCACTAATCCATTCGAGACATGTCGTGATATACAGGCCACGTCATCGTCCTCTTCATCTTCTGCCCTGGAGACATCTGATCCCTCTCCATGGTATCAAGCTGCAAGCTGCAAGTCTGCAAGTACTTCAGTAAATGGAACAAACTTAGAGAATATCACCATTAAGAAAATAGAGCAGAGAAATTCCAAAGGAAAATAGTTATATATATCAGACCTTTAATAACTTCAGAAAGAGAAAAGCAAATACATTCATTAAGGTGATGCAGAAAACCATTCCCTATCAACAATTTGAAAAGTTAATGTTCCAAACTCCAAAAAGAAAAGTCAAACACATAAGTAAAGATTAGGCATTCTCATTCAGAATGTAAACATTATACGAATAGAGCCTCAAGGCATTTTTCTCAAGCCTTGCCTTGAGGCAATCCTTAAGATGTAAACCCCACAAGCCCTTCAAATCATTGCTACTTCAAATTCATTTTTGAGCTTAGCATCAAAGTGAAGAAGAGTAGTAATGTAGGTATCAACTCAGGGAATTATGATCTATAAGGTGTGGAGACATATTAGAGCATAAGTGGAGAATTGGCCCATTAAATACCTTGGTCACTTATCCAATAAGAAAGATGGATAAAATATTGAGAGCTTTTATGGAAAACTAATTTCATGGAGTGTTAGAATTAATCTCATCAAATACACCCTTTGGAAAAAAAAATAAAATAAAATAAATACATAAAAGAACTTAACAGGGAGATAGGAGAAAGCCACTTGGTAAGATGGAAAAGGTGTATAAGCCCCCAAGGAAAATAAGGGTCTAAATCTTGAAATTAATGAGGCACTCTTGGCCAAATGGCTTTGTGGATTGTATCTTAGAAGAGAACAGTCTTTGCTTCTCAATGACATGATGAGATTCATCACAAAATATGGTATTCAAAACCAGCTTTTAGAGAGTCAACCTTTGTTACCTATGGGAAGTTTATAATCTTTATAAGTTCTAGTTTTCCCATGTCATTTCACGTACACAAATGATTCAGGTAATAAACCCAAATTTTTGGCACATCTCTTATGAGGAGGCACTCCGTTATGCTTCTCTTTCCCTTTTATAAATAAATTGTTCCAATCCAAAAAATCACCAATTCTGTCTCTCCTCATCCTTTCCCATCAAGAGCCGCTTGGGACCTCAACTTCGCCAAGAATCCTACAAAGCTCAGGAATGAGGATCTACTTCTATAGTTGAGAATCAATTATGTCAAGCTTTCTCAGTCCAAATTCGATTCTCAAATTCGGTTCCTCAGCTTGAATGCAGGCTTCTCTTCCAAATACTTTTGCCACCCCATTCTTAATTCGTATGCACCATTCTTGCATGTTTTCCGATAAGACTAATCCGAGTTTTATTGCCCTCCAAGATGTGAACCTTTCATGTTTTGTAAGCAATGCAGAGACAAACAATATGATCAGGGAAAAGAAATATAGATCCTTCATCCCCAACATATGCATGATGGGAAAAGAAGGATGGAAGCCAATCAACTTCTTGGACAGTAACACCCGGAAATTTTTTGAATTTAAAATAAGGATAAAAGAGTAATTTCAATATCAAATGAAAGAATAATACGGTAAAAAGAGGATGATCAGATTTAAAACACTTTTTACCAGCTTAAAATAAGGATTTAGATGAGTTAAAATAAAAAGAAATATAATTAAGGACCAGACCAAAGATAATTAAAATTTTGACCAATAGGAAACCTTGAAGTAGCTTTGTGAGGCTGTGATTGGTAGGAACGCCTAATAGCAGTCCTTGGACCAAGCACACAATACAAACCTTATTGTTAAAGTTGGATTGGGTTGAGGACAAGCCCAGCCCAACTTAAACACCCAATACCACCAGGTTAACCAAACCCAAGCCCAAACCTTAGATCTTACCCTAGTCCAGTTAGATAGGATGTATATGTAGGTTAGTTTAAACCAGAGAGAGAGAGAGAGAGAGAGAGAGAGAGAGAGAGCAGAATAAGAAACCTTTGGAGGTTGGAAATTTATCCAAGACATGGAGGCGATGAAGAGGAGAATGGCTAAGGTAAGTTTTGCAGAAACCAAAGGCAAAAATCAGCAAATAAGGTGAGCAATTCCTCAATCTGGTCCTATTTGGTTAGAAATCCACATAGCTCCTCTTATGCAACTCTAGATCTGTGACATATATGTACTACTTTGGGTTTGCATAGTTTGAAAAGCTTGATGAACTCCACATCAGAGGAAAGGCCATGGAGCACTACCTCTACCCCAATAGCAGCAGCAGCAGCCAAATGAGCAGCAGGAGCCAGCAACAGAGGAGCCACCAGCAGCACAGGAGCATGCCCCCTCAGAAGTATCGATGACGGAGGCGTTGGAGACTCGAGTCACTACTTTGGAGAAGAGGGCTACAGAGATCCAAACTAGCCAGCAGCTGTCAGTGGTGCAGCTTACTCTCAGGAGGATTATGCAGTACCTACACAACATCTCAACCAGCTGTCACAGGGTCGATGGTGCCATACCACCTTCGCTGGTGTCAGGACCAGGGCAGTAGGGGAGAGGGTGCTGTATCCAGGGTAGGGTCATATCTAGATGTGCTTTCATTTTGAGTATTTGATGGATGTGCTTGGATATTTTAGTATTTTGGATTGATAGTACTTGATGCTATTTGGTAGCGTTTGGATGGATTAGGTAGTATTATAGATATGTTAGCAGTTAAACCTTGTTGAATTCATAGATATTTTCTTTCATGGGATGATGTGGCAACTTTGAAAATCTTATGAATGTGGGGGATGGTTTCTTTATATTAAACCCTTTGAAATTCATGGGTATTTGCTTTTGCATGTTAAACCTTGTTTAGTCATTATTTTGAGGTTGGTTATGTGTGGATGTTAATGCATGAATGGTTTAGCTCTCAAAAAAATTATTGATTAAGGATAATAACCTTGTTTTGAAAATTTCAAGGACAAAATTCATTTTAAGGGGGTAGATTGTAACACTCGAAAACAATTTGAATTTATAATAAGGGCAAAAGGGTAATTTCAATATCAACAGTAGGGGTAATATGATAAAAAGAGGATGATCAAATTAAAAACACTTTTTACAATCTTAAAATAAGGATTTAGATTAGTTAAAATGAAAAGAAATATAATTAAGGACCAGACCAAAGATTATTAGAGTTTTGACCAATAGGAAACCTTGAAGTAGATTTGTGAGCCTGTGATTGGTAGGAACACCTAATAGGAATCCTTGGACCAAGCACACAATACAAAACTTATTGTTAAACTTGGATTGGGTTGAGGACAAGCCCAGCCCAACTTAAACACCCATTACCACCAGGTTAACCAAACCCAAGCCCAAACCTTAGTTCTTACCCTAGTCTAGTTAGATAGGATGTGTGCGTGTGTGTATATATATAGGTTAGTTTAACCCCTAGAGAGAGAACAGAATAAGAAAACTTCGAAAGTCGGAAATTCGTCCAAGACATAGAGGAAAGGAAGAGGAGCATGGCTAAGGGAAGTTTTGCAGCAACCAGAGGCAAAAATCAGTAAATAAGGTGAGTAATTCCTCAACCCTACAATTCTAGATCTGTGAAACATATGTACTACATTGGGTCTGCATGGTTTAAAAACCTAAGATTATGACTAGTTGTAGGATAAATTCTTGGTTTTAAGGTCGTAAAAAGTTAGTACGACTTGAAGTAGATTAGATTTGTGTATTTAGTGGTACTTCCTCCAGTATTTTTTGCATGTTTTGTATGCTAAGGGTTGTTACAAGTAGTGAAGGGATTTTGGTAAGAATGGACAAGGGAAACTTTTGAAATCTCAGATTTTTGAAATTCTGGGTTTTGTCAGCAGACCAACGGCACCCACAAACGAAGCCCAAAGGACCCTGTAACTCTCGGGAATAGCAACCGACCCAACCTGCCGATGACCTGTCAACAGCTGATAATTTTTCAATACTTTATAAAATTACATATTTACTAATGATTAGTAATTCTTCATCATTATGTGTGGTCTGAAGGTCCTAAACTTCTACAGGAAATAAGGATTCTACTTATAAGTACTTGTGATAATCCTGATTGATGCTGAACTACCTAAATGCTATGATATTATGTCATGAACCTTTGAGATAAAGTGGGAATGTGAAGTGTATGTGTGCATATTTTTTAAACTTCATTCATGGAATGTTGGAATGTTGTGTAGGTAATGAATCGAGTGCAATAGCAAGTGTATGTTTGGAATTAAAGTAGTATCAATGAATTGAGAATGATGTTATGTGAGCATGGTAGATGATGACCATGAATGTGAATGTATTAATGTGCGAATATTAAGTATGGCATGTGAATTATGAATTGTAGTTTCCAATAATAAGGGTAAATTCATAATAAAACTTGCATATGACTTTATCCCAGCCAATAGGGCTATGTGGTGAGAAAAGCACTAGAGATGTGCTAAGAAATGTGATGAGCACCAAAGATGTGTGGAATATGTGTGATGAGCACTTGAGAAGTGCTGAGATTGATGTGATTAGATGTGAACCTGTGTGGGGAGTGCAGCCCGAACAGACCCATGTATTGTGATAATGTGATTGGCCAATGACTTTGGCATTTGATGTGAGATTCTTATTAATATTTTTCCTTTGGTATTGTTCAAGAGGGAGGTTCTTTGTGATGCCCTGGATTCATTCTCGTAATAAAAAATAACAAGTAGAGTACATCCAGTAGGTTGAAAGGCCTTAGAATTGCGGTACGCATGTAGAATACCTGAAAATCCCAATGTCTCGAAGGCACAAGATGATTAAGAGGAAACCTTGGAGGACTGATGATGGATCTAGTGTGAACATACACTGTACAAATGCCAATAGCATGCATAATCACGTTCATGTGTGTGTAAATATGTGTTTTATTTCTTGATTGATAAATGAATAATTGTGGTTTCACTTGCATGCCATTCACTTCATGCATTTTGCATCATGTAGACGATTGTGGTAGAAGAGTGGACTACCATGCATTAAGCCTAATCCGGTGAGATTGGGAGAGAACTTTATGGTTGGTGTGGATGTGATTGTGATAGTGATAAACTTTACTTTATCTTATTTCTCTATTATTACTCTTATCTTTATCATATTATTTCCTATTAGCGGGTAGAACCATGTTTCTGAGTAAATACCTCCGCATTGTGGTTTTACTCATAGAGCTTCTAGCTCACCACCGTTATTTAACATTTTTCAGGTGTTAGATGCTTGTTCGAGAGAGAGTTTTCAAGAAGTAGTTTGGTAGAGGATTGTTTCTCATTATGGAATAGTATTTTAGATTTGAGTTTTGTATCGCCTATATTAGATGTAAACAATCAGATTTATTAAATTGGGGTTTTAATGTGAATTTAATTGAGGTAGTGAATTTCTGTTATTGTCTTTTATATATGCATATATATATATCCATACATATGTAGTAGTTTTTAGAATTTTTTATGCTTTGACCAGGTATTCCATCCCTTGGAAAGGTGAGAGTTACATTTTGGATACCTTGTGCACCTTGAGAAACATGCCTAGATTTGGGATGTGAATGGACACTGCAACTATACTAAAAGAATATGGAGCTATTTAAAACGTTGCACTTATTATGGAATATTTTAAGCCCCCAATTCATGCAACAGTACCCTCACTAGAGGGAGCGGAGCTGTTATATGCCACAGTTCTATGATGAACATTTGTTGAGAAGAAGAGAACATACATGCACTAATTTGGGCTCCATTATTGACAAATTCAAGGAGAAGACTTTCATTTTTGGTCTCTACTTTTAGAGGAATTAAAAAAGACATTAGTGTTGGAGATCTACAAAGAGAATGAACATGGTGATTCATTGGTAAGAATATCAAAATATATGCAAAATACAATAAGTTGTTTAGTTTCGCTTGGTTTTGTAAGGAAAGAAGGGAACAGGATACTATAATTGATTAAATGAGAAAGAAATTAGGATTGCAGAAAAGATAAATATAGGGAAAATAAAAACTGAAGATAAGAAGACAAAGATTGATTATATTTGTGGATGAGGCAGTCTATCCAACAAGAGAAATCGACTATACTACTGAATATATTGAAGACGCATCACATTGCCTTTAACTGAAAAATATTAATTTGGGTTAAGCTCTGGAAACAATGGCAACAACCAAAGGATCATCAGGCTAACATGTCCCCCATTATTTCCAAAAGCTCCCTTTTTCCATTCATTCTGAATAGGATGGCATCATATCCCACAGAAAACTTTCATCAAATAAGTAAATGAACAGGTAAAAGCATAAAAATAGAGTGCGTTCAAATATAGAATGTTAGTGTTTGTTCCAATAGATATGGATTGAAGACTAACATGTAAGATGATAACCCTGTTTACGAAATTATGTCCTAACTGCTTGCCGGTTCAGATTTTAAGAGAAAGAACTATGTTCTATAAACCCTGACCTATGATCTTGTGTCAAAAATGAAGCACCACAGTTTTTACGAACTAGAAGACATCTAAGCACGATATTGCAGTACAAGGCTCAAGCTTTGAAAGCTAATAACATAATTGGATTCCTTAAGATAAATCAAAACCAATAGCTCATCCAACCCTACTATTCCAATGGTTTCACCTGATTATACATGATTAGAAGGCCCACCAAAATTATACATAAGACTTTCTCTTCCACCTTCCCATGTAGACTAAATGGATCAACCCAACCTAATAAGCACACCATTCATTTCATCTACTATTGATAAATTTGCTTGTTTTCATTTTTTAAAGGTCAATGGGCTTCAACAAAGCTACCCCACTAGAACATTTGTTCGAATCTTATGCTTGAATTTGAAAATCAACTTACATTGTGATAATTACTACCAGTAAATTCATCAAAAAACTGAACAATTCAAAGGGCATTAAGTATACTAGAATGAAAATCAACTAGACATACAAAATTTCCAATTTTTAACGGTCGCCAATCTAATTTGGAGACCAAAATTACAGTTCGTAATCACAGAACTGAAAATTCATCAAAAACCCACTAAGCAGAGAAGCAGATATTCACAAATTTAATGAATTAAGGCTTGAAAGTGGAAGACTGTGGGAGCGACATCGGACCTCTCCTGGACCCATCATTGTCTAAAAGCCTCTGAACCCTTTTCTTCGCACAATACTGTCGATCGAAATGCTTCACCTGCAGTTCAAATGCCAACAATCCGATAATTCCACTAAATTCAAAGAACCTCAAAAGAACAAATAAATAAATAAACCGTAATGAAGCTTATGGTTACCCATGTGGGTCGACACTGTTTCTCAAATTCAGCTCTAGATTTCTTGCATTCGAGCGGATAGAGGAGGCCAACAGAAGCTACTTCAGTGGGTTTCTTGTTTGATTCCTTCTCCAAACAAGCATAAAAAGCATCTCTCGCCTAAAGGGAATAAACCCCATTTGAGATAAACAATTTGGGGAAAAAACTCCCTCTTCAACAGAACGAAAAAGTGAAACGAAGGACAAGGAATACCTTGTAGCAAGCTTGCCTCGCTTCTGCAAGCACGTCAGTGTAGATTTTGTCAGAGTTTCGAGATGCGTAGGTCTCTAAGGCCATTACCCAAAGAAGGGCTTCTTCTTCTTCTTAGTTTCTTCCGTCCATAAAAAGGGCTTCGCATCCTCTCCAGCTTAAGGGTTACAACAATCCATACAGCACCGTTGGATTGCTGCCACGTGGATTTAACCCCAAAACGAAAAATTAACATTAACGGCAAGAAATAAGTGAATTTTTTATTCAAACTCTACCCTAACCGAGCAAATGGCGTGCATTCTTCTTCTTTTTCTCCATTCTACTCTTGTTCTTGGTTTCTTGGTGCATGCTCTTCTTCT
>JAUPMG010000010.1:9347574-9361564 GCA_031762675.1 Pachysandra terminalis
ATTTTAAGTTTTTTTTAACATATTTTAGGCTTATTAGGTATATTTTAACCCCATCCCTCATTTAAATCCTTAAAAAACAAAAAAAAAAACAATCAAAAACCAAATTTCCCCAACCTGGCGAAATTTTACACCATGCCGGCGAAATGTCTAGCGAAATCGGCATTTGAAGCCTTGGTGTGATGTGATCAATGCTGTTCAAAGCTTCTTCCTTGGGGAGGTTCTTCCTAGGAGTTATACTGCTACCTATATGGTCCTTATTCCCAAAATCAAAGTTCTGAAGGAGTTTTCTAATTTCAGACCTTTTAGTTTATGCAACTTTTCTTACAAGATCATATCTCAGGTCCTGAATGATAGATTAGCTATTTTTCTTCCTCTTATTATATCACAGGAACAAGGGGCTTTTACCAAAGGAAGGTCCATTCATGATAATATTACCATTGTTCAGGAATTGATGTCTGATATTGATAATAAAAGTTATGGGGGCAATCTTATTATCAAGGTGGATATGGCTAAAGCCTATGAAAGGCTTAAATGGGATTTAATAGAGGTACTCTTATCGAAATTTGGTTTTTTCTCTCCCTTAGATATGTTTGATTCATGAGTGTATATCTAACTACTGGTATTCAGTCCTTCTTCAAGGTGATCCTTTATCTCTGTCTCTATTTATAATTGCAGAAGAGGTTCTTAGCAGAAATATTGCTAAGGCATTTCAAGAAGAAAGAATTAAGCATTTCAACTAGAGAAAAGTTGTTATTCCTATTTCTCACCTTCTTTTTGCAGATTATATATTAATATTCACTAATGGTCAACAGAAATCCTAAAAATGTAATAAATATGAGATATCTTCTGGGCAACTGGTGAAGAAGGGTAAGAGTTGTTTTGTTGCATCTCAATATATATCATGCACAAGGAGGAACATGATTGCTCAAACTATGCTTTTTTTCCCACAGGATCTTCCCTTTACACACCTTGGTGTTCCTTTATGCAAAGGTAAATGTAAAAAAAATTACCTTAATGATATTGTTGACAAGGTCAGAGGCAAAATTGATGGTTGGAGATCAAAGTTGTTATCTTGGGGTGGTAAGCTAACACTTATTAAAAGTGTTCTATCATCAATTCCTACTCACCTTTTGTCTGTGCTTTCGGTTCCCAAATCTTTCTTTAAGGAGCAGGAAAACCTTTTTGCCAATTTTCTTTGGGACAACAGCTCTCACACTAAGCAGCACTGGATGAAGTGGGATAGAATAGCTAAAGCTTGAGATGACGGTGGACTTGGTTTTCAGTCAATGAAGGATGTAATGTTTAGTCTTCACTTGAAATACTCTCTTGAATAAAAGCTTGTGTGCACAGCTCCTTAATTCCAAGTACCTTAAGGGTAAGAGTTTAGATAGTGATCATAATTATACTATGTCTTCTGCTATTTGGAAATGCATTTTATCGGTTACGGATTTTGTCCTTGATAATTCGTTTAGGCAAGTTGGTAAGGGGGAGATCTCTTGGTTTGATCACTGGTTACACCCTATTCCTCTGGTCTTCTATGCAGCAGATACTAATCTTATTATTTCGGATGCCAAACTTATTGATATGATGGACGAAGAAGGTGATTGGAATATTCAGTTGATCAAAACTCTTCTTACCCCTAAAGTTGCAGATAGACTTCTTTCTACTAATGCGATCATCACTCAAAGACCAAACAAGTTGATTTCAAAGCCTTCTAAGTCTAGGAATAATACCTCTTATTCGGCATGGAAAGCTATTTAGAATTCTGATGTGGGTTTATCTTGGACAAAGTGGTGCTGGCATAAAGTTATTCCAACCAAAATTTCTTGTTTTTTATGGAGAGTAATGCACAATGCAGTTCCTATGGATAGCAACATTCAAAGGTTAGGTGTTAGCTTGGCTTCAAGATGTCGATGTTGTGGTCGTGAGGTGGAAACGATGGATTGTATTTTTCTACAGGTTATTTAGCATCAAGTATTTTGAATAACTTTGCACTGTTATTTAATATGAATAATCTTCATGGTCAAAATATTAAAGACAAAGCTCTTCATTGGTTTGCAAATAGCCATGATCAATCTCAAGTTGGTCAGCTCAAGGGTATTGTGACTACCTTTATTATTTGGGAGCTTTGGATTGAACGGAATAATCGCCTTCATGGAAATCCTCATTGACCGGTAAGCTCTATTATTATGAAAGTTATATTCTGGTTACAAGAGACTTCTTGGTTGCTTAGGGTCAATTCCCATCCTTTTGCGGATGATATTAGTCTTGAAGCTTTGGGTGTCAAAGCTATTAGACCTTCGGTCCCAAAATTTGCCGCAGTTAAATGGTTAAAGCCCAGATTTGGGACTGTGAAATTATATACAGATGGATCTATTAAACCTAATAGTAGTGGTGGTGGAAGCATATTCAGAGATCTTAAGGTAAATTTTATTTTTGTCTATGCTCATTATTATGGTCAAGTTAACAACATGATTACTGAAACTAAAGCCTTATGGGATGTATTAGATATGCAAACATGGTGATTTTTAATAATCTGGTGATTGAATCAGATTCACATGTTCTTGTTGAAACGGTTAAAGGGAACTTCAATTGAAATTGAGGCATGCTTCACTGTATTTATTTGATCAAAGCAGATATTCAAAATTTTAAAATCAGTCACATTTACAGAGAATGTAAGGCATGTGCAGATGCTCTCGCCAATCATGGTTTCTCTTCTCAGGTTAACTCAATTTATTATGATCTTGATCATATGCATGTCAATGCTAAAGCAACTCTTCAAATGGATAGATTGGGGTTTCCTTTTATTAGGAAGACTTAGTTGGTTTTATTTCATTGTATTTAAATGAGCTTCAATATAAGGAGTTCCTTTCATGCATTGTTTGATAATCAACTCTCTTTTGCTTTAGGGCAAGGTTCGTTATGTCCCCCATGTATTTTTTAATCTTTTTAATATACAGGTCGGGGGCCTCAACCCCCCTCTCGCTGTTAGAGTGCCTCGAGGCCTAATTTGGCTTAGAGGGTATTAAAAAGAAATCTCATACAAGAGATGATTTCCCTCTTTGATCTATATACTGCAGCAAAGGCTCCTTACCAGTTACCACATGGTTAATGTACCGATTTTTCATAGCAACCCAGTCATGGCCAGTCCTACTATGGACAGCTCGACAACAGATCTTTAAAAAAAAAGGCTATTTATGTACTGACATTTCTCATGCCCTAGGCAGATGAAGAAGCTGCTCTCGGCTCTCAGTTCAGTTCTCCCTCCCCCCCACTCCTTCTCTTGGTTATAAGTTTTTCTCCCTAGACCGGGATGTGGAGTTAAATTTTTCTTTTCTCCCTCCCTGGTACTGGTATGTACCAGCTGGTCTGAAGGTTTTTTAATTTTTTTTTTAACCTTTTGGTACCAAATCCTTACAACGTATTGATCCTCACAAGTCCACAAAATCATGCTTTATTGCACAACTCCTAACATAATGGAAATGGGATTACAAACCCACTTCAATTTCCAGCTTCTCAAATCTCAACTACTTTTCAGCTAAATATCATCAAACCATCCCTCACCACTCCAGCAGATAAAATGGCTTCCCATTTAGTTTGTTTGCAGATCCTCATGATGCACTGAAACAGCAGAATCTGACACAGGTACTAAGGGGGCGTTTGTTGGGGATTTTCGATTTTGAATTCTCGATTTTGATTCTGATCCTGGATTCTAAAAACTAGATTCTCAATGCAGAATTTTAGAATCCATAATCCCGTTTGGATAGATTGGATTCTAGAATTTGGTTGACGCAGATTATTGGGATAATTTTTATGTATTATAAGAGAGATAAAATAATATGATAAAATAAAATATATGATAATATTATAAATATATAATATTTCATATTATAAAATACAATATACAATATATCTTATATATTATTATAATCTGTATATAACAATATACTATTTTATATAATATAATATTATATCATCATATGATATAACATAACATAAAAATAATATTATACATGCGTATATTATTATATTATATAATAATATTAAATTGTTATATAGTAAAATATAATATTATATTAAATACAATATTATCTTATAGTATTAAATAATGATGTAGTATTATTATATAATATAATAATGATATAGTTTAATATGATAGATTAATATTTAATATTATAATTATTATATTACATTATTATCATATAATATATTATTACAATATAAAAATATTATATTTTTTATATTATATTATTATACAATATATTATTATTACTATTATTATTATATAATATTATAATTTAATATTGATAATATAATATTATTATATTATGTGGATAATATTATTTTATTTTATTATATAATATATTATAACATAATATAATAATATATATTTTATCTTAGGGATTCTAGTAGCTAAGAATTGCCTTGGGGAGGGATTCTTATTTTGGGTAGGATTCTAACATCAGATTCTAGAATCCAAGCCTAAAATCTGTTCCAAACACTTGTTATGGGATTCAAGAATCAGATTCTATTAGAATACAGAATCTGAAATCCCCACCAAATGCCCCCTAAGTGTCAGAGTTGGCAAAACTATCAATAATAAAATTTATTGACTCAACAACAAATTTAAAAAAGGTTCAAAGACAGCAACTCAACCTTCTATGCAATCCCTATCTTCTGATGGAGATTCTTCCGTTCATCATATACCTACAGATGTTGATTTACCTATTGTTGTATGTAAGTGTGCTCATACTGATCATCCAATTGCTTATTTCCTTTTATTTCATTATCTTAACCGTCATACCGTCAGTTTGCCTTATCGCTCTCTACTCCTTTTGTTCCTAAGACCTACCAGGAAGCCCTCTCTCATCCTGCATAGCAGAAGGCAATGGAAGAAGAAATGGATGCGTTCTCGACGTATGTGGGAATTGGTTACACCTCAGGCTAGCATATAGATATTGTGGAATATCATTAGGTGTTTACCATAAAGTACCAACCTGATGGTACTATTGATCGGTTGAAGGTAGACCTAGTGGCAAAGGGGTATACTCAAACCTATGATGTGAACTATTTTGAGACGTTCTCTAATGTGGCTCGATTAAATTCTGTTTGTGTTCTCATCTCAGTTGCAATCGCTAGCCTTTTCATCAACTAGATATCAAGAATTTCTTTTTGTATGGGGATTTAAGTGAAGTGGATAATGGAGCAACCACCTGGGTTTGTTGCTCAGGGGGAGATTGACAAAGTTTGTAAATTGAGAAAGGCTATCTATGGGTTGAAACAGAGTCCACATGCTTGGTTTGAGAAGTTTAACCAGGTAATAATGATGTTTGGATATCATCGAAGTCATGCAGATCATTCCATTTTCATTCGTCAGAGTACATTTGATATAGTGTCGCTAATTGTGTACATTGATGATATTATTATCTCAGGCAGCGATATACATGAAATTGAAACAACAAAGCAGTTTTTGAAGAAACACTTTCATTCCAAAGACTTGGGACAGTTGCAGTATTTCTTAGGTATAGAAGTAGCTCGTGGCTAGCAAGGTATAGCTTTATCCCAAAGGAAGTATGTTACTGACCTACTTTATGAGACAGGAAAGCTAGGAGATAAACCTGTTGATACACCAATGGAGAATAATCTGCAGATGAACACTAAGGATGACAAGGAGGTTGACGATAAAAAGCAGTACAATGGAATGGTCGCAAAACTTATATATTTGATGGTTACTAGCCCTAACATATCCTTTGTTGTTGGAATTGTTAGTCAATTCATGGAACATCCCAAACAAAGTCACTTGAATGTAGTATACCAGATCTTATGATACTTGAAAGATACTCCTGGAAAAGGTTTGGTATATCGTCCAAGAGGAAATCTTGGCATACTACCTATTCAGATGCAGACTAGGCTGGGTCTAAATTTGATAGGCGAACTACTACTGGGTTTTGTACGTTCATTGGTGGTAACTTGGTCACATAGAAGGGTAAGAAAATAAAGTGTGGTCACAGGTCAAGTGCTGAAGCAGAGTATGGGTTATGGTTCATACAGATTGTGAATTGATGTGGCTGAAAACTCTTATTGGTGAGTCTGGTTTTATACATACGAGACCTATGACCATGTTTCGGGACAACCAAACAGCTATATTCATTGCCAGTAATCCCATGTTCCATGGAAGGACCAAGCATATCGAAGTCGATTGTCACTTTGTTAGAGATGCAGTGATGAACAAGAAGATTTGCACTCCTCATTCAAGTGGGAGAAATTTTTACAAAAGCACTTGCTCGAACTCCTTTTTCGGTTATGTGTTCCAAGGTAGGCATGAGGAACATATATACTCCAACTTAAGGGGGAGTATTAAATGGTTACTATTATTATTATTTATTGTTTAGTATTTTAATTGTCTTCATGTTATGTGTTTAGTTACTTAAGTTTACAGGGGGTATTTTAGTCAATACCCTTGAAATCAATTTAATAAAACTATGGTATGATCTCCTATTGTGGATATCGCACATTCCATCGACTGTTCTCTCATTCTTTCATTCTCTTATTCTTTCCTAGATTCTAACAAATACAAAAGAACATTTGCAGTGTTAAGTCACACATACTTGAGATGTATAATAAGCATAGAATATATGCCAGAGAATTTATTCATTTAACTAATCAACAAGAAAGTAAGCAAAAAGTAAATTCAGATTTCAGAATAAGATGGTTGATTTTCTTACATTCCTAGCCCAACCCAAAATCCTATGTAACGTGCATCAACAAATGAGATAAATATCATATATGCACAAGGATAAATTCATAAACTAATAGAAAGATAGGGTGCATAGAATAAATCAAATTAACTAATTCCTAGAAGCTAGATCCACAGACCAGCTAATCTAGAAATATCTAATGTTCAAATATAATTCCATCAAGCACACTTTGGATCCCGTTCTATTGAAATTTGTGTTGTAATTTTTTCAACTAGAGCTTTCCATAATTCTTTATAGATGTCATCCTACACGCAGAAGGAATGCCATAGATTCTCGTGGTCAGAGCACTTTGCCTCAACTTCTAAGCCATCATTTGGAAGATAGTTTAGGTTAAATACAATATACAAGACATCAGATATCAATCATAGAATAAGTAGGATTTCTTCAAAATGTCAACAAATAGGCACACATTTGTTTCAAACCTTAAGGAACTGAGTAATAAGCAAACAATAAATTTATTAATCAAGCATGGATTGATTGCCACTGTACTTACGATCTCTGTATCATCAAGGATCACAACAGCATTATCTTGCCCCAGCACCACATCGAGGCCTTTTTGATGCCTCTGGGTGCAGTCAGCTTGTGAAATTACTCTAGAACTGAAATAACTTCTTCCAGGGTCAAGTAACTTGGCAATTTCCAATGCATAGGAACGTTCTGCCATTGTGTATATATACATTTCGAACATGCTACTTGCTTCTTTCAAAAAGGTATGAACAAAGGGCCTCAACTTCGTCAACATGTGCATAGAGTCCAATCTGAAAAGGCTGCCGTTCGAAACATCTACCATTTTGAAAAATTTTAATCCCACAAAGAGAAAGTACGTAATTATGAAAATTTTACTGTGGATGCAGTGCAAAAAAGAAAAATGAAATGGCACATGATACACATTTGCTAGATCGATAAAAAAAATTAATCAAGGGAGAAAACTAACACAAACTTGATCAGTACAAAGAAAAGATCTTATTAGTTTCTGTAGTTCATAGATCCAATGGCACTCCAAAGAAAGTTTCCTGAAAACTAAATGAATACTGGAGAAAAGAAATTTAAAGGAAATAAATAACGTAGAGGATCTTAAGGAGAAGTCATGGACTAAATGACTCATGTAAGACATTGGTATTATAAACATTGGCCAAGGACCAGGAGGAACACATCTGTAGCTCTCACAGTAGCTAGAATTGGCGAATCAAAAGATAGAAAAAGAAAAAGAATGGGAACATGGATGATACAGCATCCCCAAATTACAAAGCATGCTTAACACACCCGTCCCCTCCCCTCCCCCACTTGCAAGTTCCCGGGCCTCAGATCCCCATAAAATCCTGCTAGTTGACAAGTAGACCATGGTTTAAAACACAGTTTTAGAATTCTTAAATTTTGAGAAATTCCCACCAATTCCCCATTTTTAAAGTCATCAAATCTTTCCCCAAGTCTGGATATTACCTCTAACAGGAAATAACAAAGGTGCAAAACTTCCTTCGTAATTTCTCTCAAAAATTCACCATTCTAAAGGTGTAATATTTCCTCTGAAATCAAAATTTAAGATCAATTATGTACCAAATGATGCACATGCATTGGTCAATTTTCATTTTATTATCATTTCAAAGTTTGATGTGTATCAATGCATCAATAGATGTACATGGCAGTATTATTACTTAAAACCAGGCACTTGAAAAGCTTCATTTGACCAAGCTACGGAGAATCTTAGACCCCTTAAAAGGGGAAAAGCTTCCTATCCATGAAGTCCTTGCTCATCATCAAGCCAAGAACAACTTTAAAGAAAACACTACACCATTCCCCAAGACCTAACTGTCCCCTTGAACGAGCTTTGAAAGAAATAATCACTTGACTTGAAATTCCCTGTGTTTAATTTTTACCACTTCCCAACTCCTAATGAAATCCACAACATAAACAGCCTTCATAGTCAGAATACATAGGAGATCATACTGGAACATGCTACATCTAGATCAAATGATCACTTTTCTACTAGAATTAGAAAGCTGATATTGCCAGCCACTATTTTGAAAAGTCAAACCATTTTGTTCCATCAACACACCTCTAACAAAAGGAAAAACAGAGTTCAGATTTGCCTTCTTTGAACAAGAACCCCAGTAAACCATCTCAAAAATAAACCTGTAACTCTTCATTGGATGAAAAATGAATGGGGGCTAGGTGAGCATGGGATTTAATCTTAACAAAAAAGCTTGATATTTTGGCCATAACGATGCAATTTTAAACAATCTAAAATTTAAGTCTTATCCAAACAAATGGTAAGAGAAAATGAGATAATATTGATCGCATTTATAAGAGTTTGAGCTTTAATATAATTGCATCTAAGACAGTTGTACGAAACTTTCAAAATTAGCACATCAAAATGTCTATATAGCTTTATCTATTTTTTTCTTTTTGTTTTCTCTTCCTTCGTCAAACAAACAATTTGAGTTTAAGTGGGTATGACCAGAAAGGTTAGCAACTCAAAAAACCTTGCCTTCCACATGAGGCCCAAAAGAGTTTCTCTAGGATTCACACCAGTCTCCGCAGAAACCAAAAGGTCTGAAATATCAGTAAAGATTTGAAATATCAGCGAATGAGGAGAGGGGTAAACACAATTAGAAGATAGCAAATGAGGAGGGGGATATCAAGAAAGTCATTTAAGATCATTATAGGGCTCTTTTTTATGAAGAGAGTTGTTTTAGACCAACTTTAGAGAGATTGGAATTTGATAGAATTCCGGTTCAGATGGCGGAGGGACTAGAGATGTGTTTTTCTGAGGAGGTGAGGGGTGCTATTATGAGCATGGAAGGGGATAAGTCACTAGGACTGGATGGCTTCACTATGACGTTTTATAAAAAGTGGTGGGATATTATTAAGGAGGATGTTATGAGAGTGTATGTAGAATTATTTGAGAAGCGTAACATTGAAAGAAGAGCTAATGCAACATTTTTAGTTCTTATACCTAAAAGAGTGAGAGCAACTGATATAAAAGACTTCCGCCCTATCAGTTTGGTGAGTAGTTTATACAAGATAATTTCCAAAGTTCTTGCAAATAGACTAAAAATGGTGGTGGGATTAGTGATATCAAAGACCCAAAGTGCTTTTGTGGGTGGAAAGCAAATATTGAATGATGTGCTGATATCAAACGAATGCATTGACTCAGTGTTAAAAAATAGAAAATAGGTAGAGTGCATTATTGTGTAAGGTGGATATGGAAAAAGCCTACGAACATGTGAGTTGGCTGTTTTTATACTATGTTTGAAATAGGATGGGTTTTGGGGAGAAGTGGATAAGTTGGATTAAAGCTGCATCTCGAAGGTCACATTGTCTATTTTGTTGAATGGGACAGCGGTGGGTTATTTTAAGTCATCTAAAGGCCCTAGACAAGAAGACCCATTATCCCCTTTCCTCTTTATCATGGTGGTGGAACGATTGGGTAAACTGATAAACCGGGCAGAATTTCTTGGAATACTACAAGGGGTGAAGGTGAAGTAATCGGCAACTAGCATCACACCTCCAATTTGCAGACGACACGCTGATCTTTTGTAGAAACAACCAATCGGATATGAAGGCTTTGAGATGTATTTTGGTGTGTTTTGAAGCAGTGTTAGGTCTCCGCATTAACTTGGCAAAATCTGAATTGATAGGTATGGGTTCCACTGGAAATCTGGAACAGAAAGTAAAATGGGTGGGGTGCTAATAAGTTTGTTGCCATCTGAATATTTTGGGCTTCCTGTAGGGGATAAGTACAAAAATAGGAGTGAATGGAATAAGGTGGTGGAAAGGTCGAAGAGGAAGTTGGCATTGTGGAAATCAAGGTATTTATCAAAAGGGGGTAGACTAGTACTTATTAAGAGTTCTTTGGCAAATCTGCCAACATATTTTATGTCTTTGTTTAAAATCCCGACGTCAGTTGCAAGAAGACTAGAGAAATTACAAAGGGATTTTTAAAGTGGGAGAAAGTATGTTTGAAGAAAGAAGATGGCATTTGGGGTTAAGAAGTCTCACTAGATTCAACATAGCTTTATTGGCGAAGTGGCTTTGGAGATTTGGGAAGGAGGGTGCGTTATAGAGGGGAGTGATCAGTGCAAAATATGGCTTAGAGGGAGGAGGATGGACCACAAAAAGAAATAGTGAGTCATTTGGAGTGGGGGTTTGGAAAGTAATAAGGGCTGTTTCGGATTCGTTTGAGAAAGGAGTGAGCTTTAGGGTGGGGGAAGGTAATAGGATTGAGTTTTGGAAGGATACTTGGAGCGGTAATGAATCCATTTTACAGGATTGGCCGAGGATTGCAACAATTGCGACAAACCTGGATGACTGGGTCAAAGACCATCTAATTAGGAAAGGGGAAGATTGGGATTGGGATCTGAAGTTAAGAAGAAACATTTTAGATCGGGAATTGGAAGAGGTAGCAAACCTGGTGGAGAGACAATATAAAGTGAAGGGGGGGGGGGGGGGGGGGGGGAATGGAGAGGGAATAAGGGAGAGGAGTTTTCGGTAAAGCAATGTATGATTCGATGACGGTTGAGAGTGGGGGGAAGGTCCTTGGAAACTAATTTGGCATGCGAGCTCCCCATCTAAGGTGGCATTCTTTCTTTGGGTTGTTTCACATAACAGTATTCTCACTTGTGCAAACCTCAAAAAGAGAGGGTGGTTTTTGGCTTCAATGTGCTGTTTGTGTAAAAAAGAGGAGGAAAGTGTTTCTCACTTGCTTCTCCATTGTGAGGTAACTAGGAAGATTTGGCACTCTTTCATTAGAAGATTCAATGTGGATTGGGTTCAGTAAGAGCATTTTAAGGCAGAACTTAGTAGTAGGGGTTGGAGGAAGAAGAAGAGGGGCAAGAGTAGAAGCTGTATACTATGGAATCTTTGTCCGGCTGCAATTTTGTGGACAGTTTGGGGTGAAAGGAATCAGAGGATATTTAAAGAAAGGAAAAGGACACCCATACACTGAGAATAAAATTTGAAGTTATTATTTGTTTGGGTATCTAACTTTAAAGAATTTGAGGGGGGTAAACTTCTCTGAATTTGATTGTACACGGGGGCTGAGGTGGGACACTTGTAGATAATTACTCTTCTTTTTTGTGGTGTGGGATGTAACTTTTTCATACATCTTTGCTGTGCAATTTCTGTTTTTTTTTTTGCCTCTGGGCTATCTTAATAGAAACTTTTGAAACTTTTTACCGATCAAAAAAAAAGATCCGAAATGTCAGCAGTATGTAATCCTTCTTAGCGGCAAATTACGTTGCTATGCAGAAGATTGGATTGGATATAGTAACCAATGACAAACAATTGCTTGATGCAACATAGAGGGTGCTTCTTGGAATCATAAACAGTGCCTGGAACTAAACCTCCCAATTAAACCACCTCACTGCTTGAGCTATGACAAACCAGCAGAGGAAGTTCACTAGTGATACTATCAAAACTCATCTTCATTGCTAGCCAAAAGCAGCAGAGAGAGAAGTTAGAGCTGCAAGAGGCATTTATCTAAGACCAGGGCATAGAATCATCATAGAATATAACCACCTTCTAAAATATTCAAACGAGTTTTAAGATATAATTTTTCAAGAGATACTAGCACTATTAAGAAGGTTATTTTATCACAAAGAGATTGATTTTTATTTCATCTTCAAAATCTCCCTTATTACTTAATAAGGACAAGGATGCCATGAGAATATTTACCACAAGAGAATTAAGTGTATATTTGCTGACATCCCCAACAAACAAACAGGACTGCTAAGAAGAAATATAATTTTACAAGCTACAAAAACTAATAACACTAGAGACATCAAAAGCATATATACCAAACAACAGGTAATACCTTGCAATGAATCCGTTTGGCTCTTCAAATATTCTTCTTCAGATGTTATATCAACAAGTCGAGTAGAATTAAGCAGTGTGTGGTCTAAATCAAGAACCAAGTAAAGCTTTTTATGACGCAACAAGTTTTTCAGATCCGTGCTACGTAATCGAGCAATCTCTTCATTGCCAAGCTTTAGATACTGCACACATAAACAAATGATCAATTCCCATTAAGATCAATAGATATAAGCTACTACCGTCGTCTAAATCTCAAAAGCCAGGCCATTTCCTGTTTCTGATTTGTAACAGATGGATAAGTTTGGAAAAAGATAGATATAGGCAGCAGAAGACAAATTAGAAGGTATAAATTACATAAACCTCCCTTGAGGTATGTGCATATTACGGATACCTCCCCTCACCTTTCTGAAATAACTGACCTCCCTTCAGGTTTGAAGAAAAGTCACATTCACCACCCCTCCTTAACGTCGCCGTCAAATTTGATGATGGAAAGTGATGTTGTCAGCACTTTATGAGCACATTCAGACAAAATTACCCCTATATGACGTACAAACAGGACAAAAAGCAAACTTACCCTCATTTTATTTTTCTATTATACCCTTTCTTTTATCCCTCATTTCTCTAATTTACCATTATTTCTGAAATAACTCTGAGCTCCCTTCAGATTTGAAGAAAAGTCACATTCACCACCCTCCTTAACGTCGCTATCAAATTTAAAGATGAAAAGTGCTGATGACAGCACCTTATGAGCACATTCGGACAAAATTACCCCAATATGATGCACAAATGGGATAAAAAGTAAAATAACCCTCATTTTATTTTTCTACATACATGCATGATATGGACAAATATGACCACAAAGAATACAAAATCCAAGCCAATTGTTTAGTAACTGATCTTTCTTTTGTAATTTTTTCATAGGAACAGGTGGACCAGCTTCAGATTGAAACATAACAAGAGTATGAAATTGGGTACGCTATCTTTTTCTTGTTTACTCCTTAGAGAGATGTCTTTCATTGTGAAGTACCAAGACAAATCCACCAAATAAATTAACTATCCATTTTAGGATGACCAACATCATCATGGTCATCACCTTCTTCTGGATTCAGTTACCAAAAAATGTTATATTCTGTTGTGTATCTTGTGTATTTGATTGACTTGATAGTTTTGGTTGAGTTGATCATTTATAATAACATTTTCTACTTAAAGCTTCTCAAAGCCTTGTGAACTATGTCACTTGTGACTTTCAGATGAGTCGAAGTTACTGTTCTTTGTACAGAATGGATGCTCTGTTTTTAGTTTGGCATAATTAACTTAAAACAGAGGATCCATTGAGAGAGAGAAAGAGAGAGAGAGAGAGAGGGAGGGAGGGAGGGAGGGAGGGAGGGAGGGAGAGAGAGAGAGAGAGAGAGAGAGAGAGA
>JAUPMG010000010.1:9361664-9385574 GCA_031762675.1 Pachysandra terminalis
TTTTTTAAACCCTTAAATAGAGTTTTGAATTATTTCGGCCGAAATATCCGAAATTTCGGCCGAAAAAGCATCAATTTTGGCTGAAATATTTTGGTCAAAGTGAATTTATTTCGGCGAAATAATGCCTTTTTCAGCCGAAATATTTCATTTTGAAATATAAACATTTCGCATTTCGGTGGGGTAATCCGACACCAAAATTTCGGCGAAATTAAACACTATGAATGTTCTATCTACCAACTAATATTGGTCATGGTCTAGAGTTGAATTCTAGGATCCCATTTGGATCAGACTTCTAATAACCCTTATTGAAAATTTGCTTTATAAGCATGGGATTGGTGATAACAGGTTTTTAAAAGACTAAATATATTAGAAGATAATGACAACTAACATATGAGAACCAGTTACAATCAGTCTTTCAAAAAAAAGGTGGGGAAGTCTGTCTCAAGACAGCCTACACCGTCGCGCAGCCGTTTTGTCAAGAGCGTTCCTTGTCAACTTTGACATTTATATAAGACAAAGAGAAGAGACAATAAAGAAGGGAATATTACAATAACTAGGAAATCAGTTAGAATGCAATCTCAGAGCAGTAACACCTCAGAGTTTGAAGACTATTCTCTTTCTCTTTCAAAGCCTTTACTCATTGTTGTTTCTATTTCTCAAGTTCAGAGAAATCCAATGATCCTCCAATCCTCTTCAATGGAGGATATATTCTGCTATTTGCAGAGAGTGTATCCACTCCAAATGGGACAAATGTCACTCAGTTATGTGTTCAGAGAGGGACCCTCATGCACTACACGCATCCTGAGTGACACGTGGTCTTAGAACATATCTTGAAGGACACGTGTTTTTTCAACACGCCAAAGTTACTTCTAGAAAAAGAGAGGTAATCATTTCAAACATTAAAAAACCTGCTCTGTGATAGGTTGCTTTGGAACTTGAGCAACACGTATCAGATGACGCATGTTATTTTCTTACAAATCCCAAGAGCAACGTCACCATTCTTGCCGCCATTCCAGAAAAGACAAAACCCCCTTTAGATAAGTTAGAAAGTAGATATTATAAGTAGGTGGGATTTTTACCATGAACTTTCCATTCTGAGAATCTGTCTCAATCACTTTTTAGGGGAAAATTCAATGTCATAAGTACATTTCTAAATTCTTATATTTCGAAGGAAACTCTCTTTGGCAACTATCTTCCTTCGAAGGAAATCAAGAATACCTGTACACTTTATAAGGTGATCAATGTATTCTCGAATTACCCATATAGAGAACTCGAAGTTGAGTGTCTCATCAGGGAACTCGTTTTCACGATCAATAGTCCATGTAAAGAAGAGTCTGCCTTGAAATCCCTTAAGGTTTATAGCTATAGTAACCAATCCGAGTGTCTTCTACTTGAATGAAATCAGAAGTAACATGTGAATTCCTTCAAAGTGAAGTGAGAGGACGTTCTCAAAGTCCGTAAGAAACCTATTTTCAGGAAATACTTCTGGAGATGGCATGCCTTCAACTTCTAAAACTCTTTCCACTGAGGATTTGCTTTTAGAGGTGAAAGCCCAAAGTATAACTCGAAGTCAATTCATAAGAATGAATAAAAGCGACTTCGAGTCCTAGTTTATAATTCAAGGGGGTAAACCCAAGTCCATGTCCTTCAAGGAGGATATAATCCATAGTCTTTTGGGGGTGACAAGTCCTTAAACGAATTGACCGTCTCAAGGTGATTAGCCTAGAATTCGCCTTTGGAGGAAGGAATATTCCTCATTCTAATTCGCTTTAGGCAGGAGGAAATATACCTCCTTTGAATTCACCATCCAGAGGTGGTTGGCCTTCGAGTTCGCCATCTGGAGGTGGTTAGCCTTCGAGTTCATCATCTGGAAGTGGTTAGCCTTGAGTTCGCCTTCGAATCCGCCTTAACAGGACAAAATATACCTGCTTCGTGATCCCTTTAAGACAAAACATAATAAATGGTCCTTCGAAGTCTATGGATATGATCCAAGAATGACTTCTGAGTTAGAAGGTACAGACAATTCCCTCAAGTGCATTCCCTCGAGGATCTTTCCTTAAGTGGAAGACCTCTAAACGTAAAGTTATGTAATAAAAATCACTCGAAGCCTGTTCTAGAGAATAAATAGATGTGACTTCGAGGCTTTATTTGAAACCTTAGCAATTTGAGAAGTCTATTAGGGGTATCATGCCCCTAAATATGTCCTTCGAGTAAAATAAAGTCCTTCAAAGGAAGAGTGAAATCCTCTTTCCCTCGAGTGCTTAGAAAGCAGTGTGTCGTAGGAACATAAGTCCTTGTCCTTCTGAATATTTCAAGAAGGAAGATTGCTTGTGTTTGTTTGAGTTTGGGACACGTGGCATTCCCCCATAAGCTGGAACTCAAAAAGATTGCTTCTTCAAGAAGCTTTTCCTTTTTTGGTGATAAGGACGGTCAGATATCTTTGAGCCAGTTCAAATATCGCCCTTTTACCAAACGGTCTAATCACCGTACGCAGTCGTTGACAGCTGGCACGTGAAAGACGGTTGTACAGCAGTTACAGCTTTATGGAATGATTCAGTGTATGCGGCTATACCCAAAAACGTGTACACGCGCTTTTAAGAAAGCACCACGTGTCTAGTGGGGTTTAATTAGCCTTCCTAATCACCAATAGTCCCTGGTCTCAGGTTTCTTATGCTAAAGAAGAAAACGTGAGATCGTACCTTATACATGGCGGGCATTAAATGCGCTCTTTCGAGGGAGTGTGTTTTAAATGCAGCTATTATGCATCGCCAAAGTAATGATTTCTACCTTAAGATCATGCGAACCGCCAAAACACATTTTCGATCTCTACAATGGAAACCACCATTCTCTATAAATTAGGAACTTATTGAAGATGGAAGGTTCCTGCAATCTGAGATTTGAAGCGTCCTGGCATTCTCACTTTCTGAATCTTCAAACTCTCGTTCTTGCTTCCTTGCTTTCTTCTTTCCTTCTTTCTTCTCTACTGCAACAATGGCCAAGAAGGGTGCTGCAAAGAAGACTGAACTAGATCTTTCTCCTGCTTCTGCCTCTCCCGACTAAGATCTATGATAGTGAGCTTTTCTTCAGTGATAAAGAACTTGTGATGGAACAAAGACACCATGTCTTCCCAGGCATGCACGGAACTAGGTTCCATCATGTTGTACCACAAGTACCACCGCTCAAAGAGTGACTATGAGAACTCCCGCAGATGGAGCTCCTTATTTCCAACATATGCCCCCAGCGCTTCTATAAAGTGACTAGCATGATCCCTGACATTCCCGTTTTGCCGTGAAAACTGGGAAAAGACATGAGTTTCATACTCATTGGGGTATGGCAGGCTAAGAAGTGCCTCTGGGTACGGAGGACAAAAATCACTACTAATCCAGTCTGTATCCTTGGACTGGGATTTCTGTAAGACAGCCTGGACATCCGCAGTGGTAACAAAGTTAGGTTTGGACGCAGATGGAGGCATGGGTATATATGGAGGAGGGTTTACTGCAGTAGAGGCTTTGACAGCAGAGTTCGGTGAAGAGATAGGAACAGGTTTATTAGGCAAAGCATCTAACTTAGCCTGCAGAGCCTGAATGGTCGCCCTAAGAGATTTTGCCATCTCTTTAGGGTCTTGAGGAGGAACAGAATCTTATGAAGGATTCTGCTCTGAGATTTCCTCCATAAGAGGGACAGTGTTCGAGCTGGGTGGATCCATGCCACATGAAAAAGACAGCAAATAGACAGGAGATGAGAGGAACGACTACAGACTCCCCAGTGAAGTCACCAAATGGTGATGACGGGTTTGTAAAAGAACAAATATATTAGAAGATAATGACAACTAACATATGAGAACCAGGTACAACCAGTCTTCCAGAGAAACGGTAGGGAAGTCTGTCTCAAGACAGCCTAAACCGTCTCGCAGCCGTTCTGTCAAGAGCGTTCCTTGTCAACTTTGACCTGTAGATAAGACAAAGAGAAAAGACAAGAAGGAAGAGAATATTGCAATAACTAGGAAATCAGTTAGAATGCAATCTCAGAGCAGTAAAACCTCAGAGTATGAAGACTATTCTCTTTCTTTATCAATGCCTTTACTCACTGTTGTTTCTATTTCTCAAGTTCGGAGAAATCCTATATTCTCCAAGCTTCAAATCCTCCAGTCATCTTCAATGGAGGCTATGTTCTGTTATTTGTAGAGAGTGTATTCACTCCAAATAGGAAAAATGTCACTCAGTTAAGTGTTCAGAGAGGGGACCCTTATGCACTACACACATCCTGAGTGACACGTGGTCTTAGAGTATATCTTGAAGGACACGTGTCTTTTCAACACGCCTAAGTTACTTCCAGAGAAAGACAGGCAATCATTTCAAACATTAAAAAACCTGCTCTGTGATAGGTTGCTTTGGAACTTGAGCAACACGGATCGGATGACGCGTGTTATTTTCGTACAAATCCCAAGAGCAACGTCACCATTCTTGCCGCCATTCTAGAAAAGATAAAATCCCCTTTAGATAAGTTAGAAATAAGATATTATAAGTAGGTGAGATTTTTACCATGTGCTTTCCATTCTGAGAATCCGTCTCAATCACTTTTTAGGGGACAATTCAATGACATAAGTATCTTTCTGAATTCGTATATTTCAAAGAAAACTCCCTTTGGCGGCTATCTTCCTTCGAAGGAAATCAAGAATATTTGTACACTTTACAAGGTGATCAATGTATTCTCGAATTACCCATATAGAGAACTCGAAGTTGAGTGTCTCATCAGGGACCTCGTTTTCATGATCAATAGTCCCTGTAAAGAAGAGTTTGCCCTGAAATTCCTTATCGTTCATAGATATAGTAACCAATCCGAGTGCCTTCTACTTGAATGAAATCAGAAATAAACATGTGAATTCCTTCAAAGTGAAGTAAGAGGACGTTCTCGAAGTCCGTAGAAAACATTTCTTTAGGAAATACTTCTGGTGATGGTATGCCTTCAACTTCTAAAGCTCTTTTAACTGAGGATTTGCTTCTAGAGGTGAAAGCCCAAAGTATATCTTGAAGTCAGTTCATAAGAATGAATAAAAGCGACTTCGAGTCCTAGTTTGTAATTCGGATGCATAAAAGAGTGCATTCAAGGGGTAAACCTAAGTCCATGTCCTTCGAGGAGGACAGAATCTTTAGTCTTTTGGGGGTGACAAGCCCATAAACAAATTGACCATCTCAATGTGGTTAGCCTCGAATTCGCCTTAAGAGGAAGGAATATTCCTCCTTTGAATTCGCTTTAGACAGGAGGAAATATACCTCCTTCGAATTCACCATCTGGAGGTGGTTGGCCTTCGAGTTCACCATCTGGAGGTGGTTAGCCTTGAGTTCGCCTTCAAATCCGCCTTAGCAAGACAAAATATACTTGCCCTTTAAGACAAAACATAATAAATAGTCATTTGCAGTCTATGGATATGATCTAAGAATGACTTCTGAGTTAGAAGGTACAGACAGTTCCCTCGAGTGCATTCTCTTGAGGATCTTTCCTTAAGTGGAACACCTCTAAAACGTAAAGGTATATAATAAACATGACTTGAAGTCTGATCTAGAGAATAAATAGATGTGACTTCGAGGCTTTATTTGAAACCTTAGCTATTTGAGAAGTCTATTAGGGGTATCATGCCCCTAAATATGTCCTTCGAGTAAAATAAAGTCCTTCGAAGGAAGACTGAAATCCTATTTCCCTCGAGTTCTTAGAAGGCAGTGTGTCGTAAGAACACAAGTCCTTGTCCTTCTGAATATTTCAAGAAGGAAGATTGCTTATGTTTGTTTGAGTTTGGGACATGTGGCGTTCCCCCATAAGCTGGAATTCAAAAAGGTTGTTTCTCCAAGAAGCTTTTCCTTTTATGGTGATAAGGACAGTCAGATATCTTTGAGCCAGTTCAAATATCGTCTTTTTACCAAACGTTCTAATCATCGTATGCGGTCGTTGACAACTGGCACGTGAAAGACAGCTGTATAGCCGTTACAGCTTTATTGAATGATTCAATGTATGCAGCTATACCCAAAAACACGTACACGCGCTTTTAAGAAAGCGCCACATGTCTAGTGGGGTTTAATTGGCCCGCCTGATCACCAGGATCAAGCCCATGATCTCGCAGTTGTGCGATAATCAAGAGCTCAACCCCATGTTTTGGACTAATCTCATCTTGACAACTAATTTTAAAATGTGAAAACAAGAAAAACTTTAGGGTGTGTTTCACATTGCTTCTTTAGGCCCTAGAAGCGGTTCCTGGCCCCAAAAGTGCTTCAAATAAATAAATAAGCGTTTGGTAAACCCAAGTGAAAAGCGATTCCATAAGAATCACTTCATCTAAACGTTGATTCTTTTAAAACTACTATTCACTACTTCTGAAATCACGGTTGTCGGAATCAGTTTGTGGTTTTAATGAATATGTTTTATGGTCTTATATGCCCCTTTAAAAATTTTAAAATAGCTATTTTACCCATGTTATCTTCACGAACAAAACTCTTGAATATAGATTTCTTACTCTACACAAACTTTTCACAAATCTAACTTAATATAATTCTCATCTTTTCAAGACAATCTTAAAAAACAAAGAATAGCAAAATGACGAGATTCAAAAGAAGGCAAACTCGAAGGTTATTCAAGAAACAAATTTACAGTTTCTAGTATGTTAAGTGTTTTGTCTTTCTTATTATGATCTATTGATCAGTTGTTGAACCTAATCAGCGGCCCTACTAGAAGAAGATTTGTTCTATGCATTGCTTCAAGAAGCTTGTCGTAGGATCATCATATCCAAGTAGTCTCCAATACAGAACAAGGATGAGTAGGAGGAGAAAATCGGGATTGAGAAGAAGAAGGGCGAAGATTGGGAAGATTTATTTTGGGTCTACTTTGTAGTTTTGTACCTCTCGCCATCTTTTTCCTTTCCATTATAAATTATTTCTAACAATTTTATCTAACTTCTTAACTTGGAAGAACTTTTTCAATAGATGTTTAACATACATCTTTTATTCCTATGAAACAGTTCTTATGAAGCAGTTTATAAAAATCAATTTTAAAAGAATTACTTCTCCTTCCAAAGTGTAATGTCAAACACACCTTAAAACTATTATTATTTCCATAAAAAAAAATTCCACTAACCCTTCTTACCCCTCTAGGGATAGAAACATTTCTTACTTAGAGTTGTGGATGGATTCCGAAATGTACTTCTAATGTTTGAAGTCCCCTTGAAAGTCAACTTATTATAACATCAAATTATAAATTAGGATTTTAGAAAGACTCAAGTTGTTTTCTGGGATACACCATTAGTATCATGGAAAATCTAGTTTAAGCTTTCTAATTGCTTATCCACACACACTCACACATCTATATATAACTAAATATTTGATTTTATCTGTCAAAAACGTAACAAACTTTTTTCTTAAAATGCCCAGGAAACCAAACTTTCTCTTTTCTCAAGAGATTTGCCAAATCACTTGGAGGCCACTGGAGATTTATCTGATCGTTAATTTTAAAGATCTGAAGATTAGTCATAGTGTGCACAAACTGATCCGGACTATCCAGTTATAAAAACAATAATAATAAAAAAAAAATAAGATAACCAAACATAGTATTATGTTTCTATACTTTAACCCAAGAAGAAAAAAAAAAAGAAAAGAAAAAAAACAGATGAAGACAAACCTCGTTATCTTGCCGGAAATGAACTTTAAAATAAATAAAAAAAAAAAAAAAAAAAGCATATCTAGAAACTTTTTCTTTGTCTTGGTTTGGGTAGATACATTAAAGGTCTAGACTGGGTGAATGTGGGGCAGCACATTAATCCCCCCTTGACTCCTTAAACCGTGTCGGCGAAAACCTTTGTCTTTTATGCAGTCAATTATTTGATGAGTTATATTGTGTAAGCTTATATAAATTAAAAATCTGTAAAAGATTGTATTAATATCTAAACGGTTGATCAGTACCAAGTAAAGACATCCCATTAAGATCAAATCATTCCTATGATCCTACCTCCTTGATCTGATCACTGGTCTTTAACAATCAAACGTAGAAAATTTAATGTGATCGGGTACGTATGAATTGTCCATCAAGATATTCCACCACAAATCCTACAATGATATTTGCAAGACTCCATGTGATAATGATATCATTGATCAGACGATCTGGTACGTCGATACAAGAAAACGCATCCCTTGTATTTGCACTGATAGCATACTATCATCTCCCTCATAAATGTATTCTTGGGTAATAAGGCAGACCTGCCGACCAAACCATTAGCCGGTTTATTCTTCAGCTCTGTTTGATAATTACGTGCAAACCAGATCACATCAGTGTGAACCAATAAAAATCCGGTTATAGATTGTATAGAATCGGGAGATTTGCCTTCCGAAATACAGAAAAATATTGATAAAGGTCTGTTCAAATTTTCAGAGAAAGAAAATGAAATAACGACGGTTGATGCTAATCCATTCCCTATATGAGTGTCAATCAATGCGGTAGCCGCTAGGGTGGTGGGTCTAAAGGCATGCCTTAAAAAAGAAGACCCGCAACCGATAAAGGAAAGAGCTTCTGACCGAAAATCTATGATACTGCCACGAGCAACACATACCTAACCGCAGGCAAACCGGAGAAGTAGAACAATTCTGTGTGACATGTGTTAAAGAAATCAGTAAACGGATTTAGCACGGTATAGAAGACCGTAACGAGGCGATGGCCCCATCAAAACCATAAAACAAATGGTTTAGAAACTCGGTCACTGCCAAAGATGGTGAATTGTCTTGGTTTGAATTGCTGGATGAACCGGGATGGACTGCACCGCCTCCAAACCGGTTCAACCACCTGTCCGACCCTAAAATAACACGTGAAAACGTAAGAAAACGTGGTCCCAAACGGAAAGGAATCCACTCATGGAGTCGACAAGATTTGCTTGGGTCAACGTAGACTTTCTGAAAGCGCAAGTTGTTGTAACCTTTTCTTTGGTGGGCTTGACTTTGAAATTAAATTCAATGGACACGACTTTCCTTTTCCTTTAAAGCTATCAAGACGCCGTGATTCTCTCATTGTCCAAAATGAATTAAAAGCTTGTAATGACAAGTGACGATTCAAAGCTGACGTTCTAAGAAGTATAAGACAGTCAAGAGAAGAGACCCTTCGCTCAACCTCTCGACTTCCTCTAACTTTCCTTTGAACCTGGCCAAAACATCTTTCTCCTTTTGAATCTATATATTTGCACCATTTGCTTCTTCTTCTACTCATTAGAGAACCAATTTATTGAGTGGAGACTATTATTTTCTGGGTTTAATCGAAGTTTCTTTTAAGCCGGCGGCGATGGAGTCGACTTGGGTACTGGATACTTCTCTCAGCTTTGATCTTAATTCTAATCCTGCAAGAGCTGTAGATGAAACTCTGGTAAGTCTAGAATTTAATTTAGTATATCCCATATATGTTTCTTTAATTTCATTTATAATTCACTCTTTTTTTTTTGTACATATTGTGCTCATGAGTTATTTTTCATTTGATTCAGAAGAGAGATATACAAAGCAATTCATCAACTGACTTGGGTGGGAGATTCTCAGTGAAGGAAGAGGTGAGCACTGCACATATTAATGTAATTGCCTCTTTTCGATTCGTTTAAATTAATTACGGAGTTTTTGATCTAATTGTGTAGTCTTGTTTCGTGTTCAGGCCGATGTTTTACAAGCGGAGTTGAATCGGATGAGCGCCGAGAACAAGAAGCTAACTGAGATGCTTACTGTAATGTGTGAGAATTACAATACTTTGCGAAGCCATATGATGGACTTGATGAGCAACAAGACTCGTGAAAAAGAGCTTACTACTACATCGATGAAGAGGAAGTCCGGTAGCTATGAAAACAGTAATTATAATCAAACAATTAATGGGATTGGTGAGAGCAGTTCCAGTGAGGAAGATTCATGTAAGAAACCAAGGGAGGAGATCAAGACTAAGGTTTCAAGGGTCTGCACGCGAACGGACGCATCCGATACAAGCCTTGTAAGTTCAAAATTCGAAGAACACTTACTATGTGATTCTAGCTAGGTGATGAAAAAAAATAAAATAAAATTTCTAGGTTGAGTATATTTGTTCTACAAGATATCCTTCCTAGTACTAAGCAAGACATGTTACCTTGGTTTGTATTATAGGTGGTAAAAGATGGATATCAATGGAGAAAATATGGACAGAAGATCACAAGAGATAACCCATCTCCTAGAGCTTACTTCAAGTGCTCCTTTGCCCCAAGCTGCCCAGTCAAAAAGAAGGTAAGCCTGAACAGAAATTTCTCTACTTCATCTCCTTTGTTTAGTTTGGAAATAGTTATATATAATTCAAAGTTCAAAGAGAAAATATGTTAAGTTGCTTTAGTGATTGTATTCTATTTTCAGGTGCAAAGAAGTGTTGAAGATCAATCTGTTTTGGTAGCGACTTATGAAGGAGAGCATAACCATTCACACCCTTCACGAGCCGAGGCGACAATGAGTGCAAGCCGTGGCGTAAACCTTAGCTCGATCCCTTGTTCGGCCTCCGAAAGATCGTTAGCTCCTACCATAACTCTTGATCTGACCCAACCTGGAAGGAATACTGATAACGAAAGGTCTACCCAGAATATTGAATCGTCGGCAATGCAACAATTTTTAGTTGAACAAATGGCTTCTTCCTTGACAAAAGATCCCAATTTCACAGCAGCACTTGCCGCGGCCATTTCGGGAATAATGGTCCGCCATAGTCCAGCTGAAAAATTGGGATGACCATCCTGAGAGAAACTTTCATGTACTGGTTTCGACTCTTCTTGAAATTGAAAGAGTATTAGCTCATGTAAATATAGAAGTGTTAAACAAATAGAAAGAAGGATAATTTTGAACCATCTGAATCCCATGGATCTCTCATGCAAGTTCTATGATCATTGGATCTCTCATGCAAGTTCTAGAATCGTATTGCTCCGTCAGGCTTTCCTCCATTGCGAAAAATTCCCTATTGCACCTCCGAAGGAGTCTAGGCCATGTCTCAGTCCCAATGTGGTTGATCATCCTCTGGGATCAAAACTCATTATTTTCTTGGTAATCAATAACTAGCTAATATTTGAATCCGATGGAACTTTGAAATCAATGCTCACGCAAATTCTATAATGCATTATTAGTTTGAGATTAACAACCAAAACCGCTTTGCTCCGTTAGGCTTTCGTACATCCCAAAAAAGTCTGGGCGATGCCTCAGTCCTAGTATCGTTGATCATTCTCTCGGACCAGTTATTGATTATTTTCTTGGTAACTAATAACTAGCTAATCAGAGGAAAATAATTATATAATTAGATGGGGGTATTTGTAATGTATCTTGACACCATTCAAAGAGGACATGTTTGTTTTGTAGATGTGGAGCCCACTTATCATGTATTCTGGTAATTGACATATCCTATACTGAATGGTGTCAAGGTACATAAAAAAAACTGTCCAAGCACAATTTTTTTCCCCTAATCAGACACGAGCCCCTCCACGGGTGAATTCTAATGCATCGAAATCGTGAATTGAAAAGGGGAAGATCACCATCTATCAAACTTACTAAAAATAGTTAATTTTACAAAAAATTGCATTTTGAGAGTTGAAATGGCATTTTTTGGCCTCGTAAAAGGGTAATTAACTTTGGTAAGTTAATTTCCTACGTTTTTTATGAGACAAATCTATGGACATATCACAATAGCCATTCCGAGCTACGAGTGTAAAGTTATCGTCGCTTGAAGTTAGGGTGCGTGTGTTGACCTCTAGCCCGCTTTCTTCTTGTCCTGCAACTCTATTTACTCACCTGCTACTCATTCTACACCAGTCTTATCCACTTGAAGAGAACTCTCCCTCGAGTTAATAGTTGGAATCTGATGTAGTATAGGTGACCGCAGATTCTTACTTAAAAGCGTTGGATCGAAAAAAATTCATCGTGTGCACCATGGCTCTAAGCATGCATAACTTTGGGCTCCGGTATTGGAGTTAGATGAATACCTCAAAACGGCCTCCGAAGTGTTTTTACTCGTTTTAGTAACTTTTTGTTTACTTAGTTATTTTTATCACTTTAGGGTTTCTTTTAAGTTGGGATTTTTTTTTAAATAGGGAAGATATTGTAGAGAGAAGAGATATAGACGATTTATGAAAATTGATTGAGAAACTTTTTCTCTTTTATTCCTATTGTTTTAAGGTTTTGCCCTTAAACCCTAGTAACTCTAGAAGGTTGTGTGTTTTGTGGACGGATTCATCAACTCTTTTGTTCTTCACCCTATATTAGTTGGTAACAAAGCTTACATTGATATGCCGCCTTGTAGACATGGTGGGCGAGATGCTCCTTTGGAAGAAGTTCACGAGTGTGATGATGTAGCAAGACTCACATGACATATCGAGATCCCAACACAGCAGATCGTCGATTTGACCACTAGGATGAGGATATGGAATTTGAAAATCCATTTGCAAATGTCGAACCAAGGAGGATGGACAATTTTAATTCAAGGCGTTGGGAATCTGGATTGAAGGTTGATATGCTTGATTTCCATGATGGTTTGCAACTGGAAGATTTCTTGGATTGAATCAATATTGTAGAGAAGCTTCTGGATTTCAAGGAGGTTCCCAATGACATACGGGTTCCTTTAGTTGGCTACCAGATTTCGAGGACATGCTTCTGCTTGGTGGAAACAATCCAAACTTACCCAAGCCAAATAGGGCAAGGCCAAGATCGGTATGTGGGAGAAGCTTAAAAAGCATATGCGACAAGCTTTTTTGCTCCATAACTACACGAGATTTTTTTATCAACGGCTACAGAACCTTCGCCAGGGGGAGGATCTATAGACGACTACACCAATGACTTGGCCGAATCAAAAGAACTTTCATCTAGATATATTGGAGGTTTGCATCAGCAATTACAAGATACCTTGAACTTATTCGACCTATTCTCTATTTTTGAAGCACATGCCAGTGCTCTTCATCTTGAGAAGAAGATGGGTTGGAGGGGTGGTCATGTAGGGGTTTAACCCTACTTTTGCACCCAATAGTAGGGCAGTAGTGCAAAAAACTAGTAATGTATAGCCCACGGTTGGGCTTTGACATAGCCAGTCAACAACGGTAAACCAGTCACTAACATGGGAACAAAGTGTATCAAGTGTAGAGAACCAGGCTATAGAGCGACCGGATGCAAAAAAAGCAATAAACCTAGTAAGGGGTTGTTTGTGGAAGGTGAGGAATTTGACGAGGAACCAGGAGACAAGCCTGAGCAAGATATTGCGTTTGACGAATAAGACCCTCCAGAAGAGTATGTTCGGAGTGATCAAGGGTCAGTTCTTGTGACACGTAGGATCTGTCTCACTCCAAAGGAGACAAATGGGGATAGGTGGCTTCATCACAATATCTTTCATTCCACCTATACCATTGGTGGAAAGGTATGCCAACTTGTCATCGACTCGGGCAATTGTGAGAACATGATGGCAGAGGAGGTTGTCCAAAAGTTGAAGTTGGACACTACACATAACCCCTATCCTTACAAGTTGTCTTAGCTTAAGAAAGGCAATGAGGTGAAAGTTACTAAGCATTATTTGATTAACTTTTCTATTGGGTCTAACTATAGGGATAAAGTGTGGTGTGATATTGTTACTATGGATGCTTATCATCTTCTGTTGGGCAACCATGGCAGTATGATAGGGATGTTACACATGAGGGTCGAAAAATACTTATAGCTTCATGTAGGATAGTACCCGAATCATACTCGCGTCCCAAAAATAGACCGTGCCTGAATCATTAGTTGGGAAGGGCTCTAATCTCTTGTTTATGGGCAGATTTATTAGGGAGATGGAAGACACGAGGACGATGTATGTACTGGTTGGTATGGAGGGGGAGAGTAGTAGAACCATTACTTCATGAGTTCCAGAGTGCATTTCCTGAGAGCCTCCTAGATAAGTTACTACCTTCACGGGATATACAACATCAGATTGATCTGGTTCCTAGTTCCAACTTGCCTAACAGACCACACTATCACATGAATCCTAAGGAACATGAGGAGTTACGACGCCAAGTAGAGGAACTATTATGAAAGTTTTATATCAGCGAGACCCCCATCCCTTGTGTCATACCCGCATTGCACATGCCAAAGAACGATGTTAGTTGGTGTATGTGTGTAGACAATCGAGCCATAAACAAGATCACAATCAAGTACAGATTTTCGATTTCTCAACTAGATAACTTGTTAGATATGTTGGGTGGAGATACTGTTTATAGTAAGCTGGACTTGAAAAGTGGTTATCAACATATTTGAATGCGTCCTGGAGATGAGTGGAAAACCGCTTTTAAGACTCGTGAGGGGTTGTACGAGTGACTAGTAGTGTCGTCTGGCCTGTCTAATGCTCCTAACACCTTCATGCGGGTCACGAACCAAGTGTTAATACCCTTCAATGGTAACTTTTTGCTAGTTTATTTTGATGATATATTGATTTATAGTGCTGACCCCAATCTGTATGTGTAGCACCTTAGAAAGGTTCTTTCAGTTTTGCAAAGGTAACAACTTTATGTAGCTCTCAATAACAGACAAGGTGTTATTTATTAGATACGTTATTTCTATGGATGTCATCTCCATCGATGACTAAGGTGGACGCGATGAGACAGTGCCCGAAGTTGACTAATATTCATGAGGTACAGAGTTTTTATAGATTGACATCTTTTTATCACTGATTTATTCCCCATTTTAGCTCCATCATGGCACCTATTACGGACTGTATAAAGGATGAAAGATTTTCACGGTCCAAAGATGAAGAGCAAGCCTTATTGTGATAAAGGCTAAGTAAACGTCAGCACCTGTACTTGATCTGCCCGACTTTGCTAAGCCTTTTGAGCTTCATTGTGATCCTTCAAGATGCTTCAAAGGTGGGCATTGGGGCTATTCTGAGTCAAGAGGGATGACTTGTTGCTTATTTCAATGAGAATAAGCTGAGATACAACACATAAGCTGTCGAGTTCTATGCAGTAATACAAGCCTTAAAGTATTGGCGTCATTACCCAGTGCTTGCAGAGTTTTTTATGTATTCTGATCATGATGCCTTGAAGCATATTAATAGTCAAGATAAGCTCTCTTCTCGAATGGGCCTCATTTTTGCAGGAGTACATTTTTGTCCTCATGCATAAGCCTAGTTTACAAAATCGTGTTCTTGACACTCTTGTAGAGCCTCTTTACTCACTACCATGCGTACCCAGGTACTTGGTTTTGATTCTTTTCACGAGTTGTTGGCTCCTGATCCCTATTTTGCGGCTATGTTGGATGAAATGATAGCAGGACAACGATCAAACTTTCTTCTTCATGATGGTTTCCTTTCCAAGCGGAATATATTGTACAGGATTCTAGTCTTCGGTTGAAAATCATCAAGGAGTTGCATGATGAAGGACATAGGGGATGAGACAAGACCTTCCTACTTGTGTCTAGTTCCTACTTTTGGCCAACTATGCATAGGAAAGTGTATAAGTTCGTGAGGAATTGCTATACTTGCCATATTGCTTAGGGCAAAGGAACTAATGCAAGGTTGTATATGCCTCTTCCTATTCCAAGACAACCATTGTTTTGATATGAGTATGGATTTTGTCGTGGGACTTCCCCGTACACAAAGAGGTGTGGACTCTATTTTGTGGTTGTTGATCGTTTTTCAAATATGGCACACTTCATTCCTTGCAAGAAGATTATAGATGCAGTCCACCTGGCACAATTATACTTTCGTGAGGTTTATCGTCTTCATAGTCTTCCTCAATCCATTGTTTCTTATCGAGACACTCGATTTCTTAATCACTTTTAGAGATGTTTGTGGAAACTTGCAAATAGTGTGCTGAATTTTAGTAGTACCTATCATCCTCAAATCGATGGTTAGACGGAGGTTGTTAATTGTTCATTGACTGATTTATTACGTAGCTTGGTGGGGGCCAATTTGAAGATGTGGGATCAAAAATTGTACGAACGGAGTTTGACTACAACCATACTGTCAATAGGAGCACTAGTTTCAATCCTTTCACTATTGTGTCTGGTTATAATCCCATATCACCATTGGACTTAACTCTTGTACCAGATTTGAAATTTCCAAGTAAAAAGACTGAATATTTTATTACACACTTGCAGGATATACATGAGGCTGCTCAGAAAAATCTGTAGGAGTCCAATGCCAAATACAAGGTTTCAGATGCCTAGAAACGGCATCATATAGAGTTCGATGTTGGTGATTATATATGGGTTGTCTTGACCAATGATAGATTTCTAATGGAGATTACAACAAGCTTGCTACACAGAAAATTGGATTGTTGGAGATTATTGAGAAAATCAATCCTAATGCATATCGTCTGAGACCGCCAAGTCATAATCGTATAGCTTACGTGTTCTAATGTGAAGCACCTTGTGCCATATTATGAAGTCAATTCTGATGATGACGTTGGGAATTTGAGGACGAATTCTCTCCCACTTGGGGAAAATGATGTAGTAAAGGTGGTCTGCGAATGCTTACTTAGAGCACTAGATCGAAAGAAGATGCATCGTTTCTCGAAACAGGCATAACTTTGGGCTCCAGTGTCGGAATTAAGCGAATCATACGCTATTGGAAAGCTAACGATGAGAGCTACAAGACACACAACTTTGTTGTGATGTGAGACGTTTTTCGGCTGTTTGAGGTTGTTTAGACCTCAAAGCAGTCTCCAAAGTAGTTTACTTGTTTTAGTAACTTTTGTTTACCTATTTCTTTTAGGATTATTTTTAGCACTTTAGGGTTTCTTTTAAGTTGAGACTTTCTTAGAAATAGGGAAGATATTGTAGAGAGAAGATATATAGACACATTATGAAACTTTATAGAGAAACGTTTTTCTCTTTTATTCCTAATGTTCCAAGGTTTTGCCTTTAAACCCTAACAACTCTAAAAGATTGTGTGCTCTGTGGCCAGATTCATAAACTCTTTTCTTCTTCACCCTACATCAGAATCACATGTAAATCAGCGGCATGATACTCAAACAAATCGGCCACATTAAATTTCTTCGAAATATTAATGTCATTGGAAAAATCAACGATATAGGCATTATTGTTTATCTTCAGGATGATTTGATAGGCCCAATCTTCTTGCTCTTCAACTTGTTGTATGCATCCACTGAAAAAATACTCCTCAAGTGAACCATCACTCAATCACCCTCCTTGAAAATATCTAAACGACGATTTTTTTCAGTAGCTTCTTTGTGCTTGGCATTAAACTCCTCCAATTTCTTCTTGACATCAGCATGCATTGTGATAATCTTTTCAGTCATGTTATCTATAGTAACACTCATACCTAGCAACTTCGGTTATGGTAATAAGTCTAAGTATGCTTAGGAAATCATCCATACACTACCTCAAAAGATGACTTCCCTGTAGATCGATTAACAATGTTGTTAGAGGAAAATTCAACTTGAGAGAAAGAAAAGTCCCACTACTTCGACTTATTGCTGGAAAGACAATGTATGATGTTACCCAATGTCCTGTTCACTACCTCTGTCTTGTAGTCTGTCTGTGGATGGCACGTACTACTATACTGCAAATATGTATCAAATCTCCTCCAAAGAGTCCGCCAAAAATGACTAAGAAACTTTTTTTCACGATCAGAAGTGATTGTCTTTGGTACACCATGCAAACGACATATTTTCTCTAAAGAACATATTAGCAACATTCTTAGCATTCGTTGTCTTCTTGCATGGTATGAAGTGTGCCATCTTAGAGAACCTGTCAACACAACAACAAATATAGAATCCATACCTCGTTGAATCCACGGAAGACCCGGCACAAAGTCCATAGACAAATACTGGCCTCGTTGTAAAGGCCAGTGTTTTGAGATTGACCTTTGGGTGCTTGGCAAGTGTAACAATGCTGCACAAACCGTCCAACATCCCTCTTCAGTTGAGGCCAATAGTACCGCTCTTCAACTCAAGGGCGGAGCCAGAAATCTAGGTCAGGGGGGCAACATTTGATTTATTGTGAGTGATTTTACAAGTCAATTAGAGAAAAAAATATTTAAGTACAAATTTCATAAAATTTCTTTTTGTATTGATAAAAATAAAATCGCGAATAGTTCATTTTACAATAAGATCGCGAAATAAGAATCAAAGAATATTGCCCAATCTTGAACCGGCCATCTAACGGCTTGGTTTAGACTCTAGACTGTTTAGTATTTTGTTTGGTCTGGTAATTTAAGAAAGTGAAAGATATGAACCAGAGTGAACCAAACAATTTAATTTTGCTATAATTTCTCTAAGTTATCTTGGTTTGAACAATCAGTTGGCCAGTTTTAGCTGGTCAGACTCGTTGGTTCAAAAGATGGGTTTTTGTTTTTCTAGATTTTTAAGTTTCTAATTTTTTTTTCTTTCACTTATTTTTATTTTAATTTTGAAATCTTTTGCTAAATTTTATTGTTCAATATGTGTCTGTGTAATACTAAATTTTATTTTCTAGATAAACTTTATTGATTTTTGCTAACTAGTTTAAGATCAATGTTTCTTAAAACACTAATGAATCTTTAAATCAAGTCTTTATAAAATTTTATTTTCTAGATAAACTTTATTGATTTTTTTGCTGGCTAGCTTAAGATCAATGTTTCTTGAAACACTAATGAATCTTTAAATCAAATCATTGTAAAAAGTAAATAACAAATAAGCATTTAATAGGGTCTGGTCACATGCTTCATGGGTTGATTTAAGAGACAATACAGAAATATGGATTTCATTTGATCAGATATTTTCATTGATTTAATCGGCATATGCCATCTCAGATCAAAACATCCAAAGATCAATTAAATAAATAATGGAAACTATGAGACATATGAAGCTAGAAAATGGTTGATTTCTTTTATAAAAAAATAATAAATAATAACTAGATTCTGGAAACGACCAAATCGAAAAAATACATGTGATGAAGATGAGGCAGCACTTAAACCTCGAGATATTTTGACTCCTTGCTGCGATGGAGCTTGAGCTTCTACTGGCATTATGCTGTCCGTGAGTCAAGAATGTACTCTGGGTGTTGTGCCGATCAAGGAGAAAAATCTAAGCAGAAACGGATTCGATTGATCTGCGTTTAGGTGGTTTGGAGAAGATGATGAGTGATTTGCAGGTCGTTTGAAATGGGGTTTCGGATGGATTAGAAATGGGGTTTCTATCTAGGGTTTTGCAGTGGTTTTTGAAGATGAAGATGAAGAAGAATAAGGTCGATTTTACCTGGTTTTGTTTTTTTCTTTGGTTTTCTTCTCCAAAAGCTCCAACCAATAAAGATTTCTATCTGACTCTAATCAAACCCAACCTTCCCCATCTCAATCCCTCCACTCACCTTTCTTTTTCAATGCTTTCATTCTGGCGCAATCGATTTTGCTGGCGGAGACGCCGGCAAAATCACTCACATCACCATCTTCTCTTCTGAAAAGACTTCCCCTTTTCTTTTTCTTTTTTATTAATTTCTTTAGTTCAGGGCTTCAAGCACCGAGTAGATTTTATTTTATTATTTAAAAGGGCAAAAAATAATTTGAGAGGGACAATATAGAACAACAATAAAATTAATGCCTCTATATATAAAAAAAAAAAACAAAGAGATTGAGCCCCAACCCCCCCCCAGGTAACTCCGCCCCTGCTTCAACTTGGTCTATGCTTTTGTCTTGTCCTAAGTGACCTCCCAAACCACTACAATGAAGCTCCTTGGTGATATGCTCTCGAAGAGAACTCTGGAGAATATACAAACGATTCCCTTTAATAAGGAACCCCTTCTATACATAAAATTCTCATGAACTTGGCTATCTTTTAATGCACTTTGTCCTTCTATACATAAAATTTGCAGACAAATCCATATAACCAGGCGTGGAGCCAGAAACATTTTCTTTGGGGGGAACACAATATATTTAGAATATAACAAAAAGAAGAAGAAGATAGTTTAAATGCCAATGTATTAATTAACTAGTCTTGGTAGTGTTTGCACATGGCAGCAATTAATTTCAGAACATCATTGTATTGAGCTAGTAGTTTGCAAATTGTGAAATTTGCTATTTGAATTCCATGGTTGAGTCAGATCACAGAGATACCAATCCAATTGCAGGCATGAATCATTGTTTCCATTAGATCATGCTATTCAAGTTTCAGTAATCGGATCCAAATTGTAATTAATTATATAATCTGTTTATGATTTAAAATATAAAAAAATTAAAAAATTAAAAGTTACAAACAATATATTGAAAACTAAAAGAATACTAGAAAAGGTTAATGGCCCATTACTTGCCTCCACTAGGGATGAGGGTGTTAGAGATGGACTATGAGCCAGTGGGCACTCCCTGTGGATGTGATGTATCTATATACTTGAACTTGATGTTGGATTATACTGGACGCTTTTTATGTTTATAGAGTTATTTGACTTTTTTTTTATTATTATTATTATCAATAACACATAAGTTTCATATAACAAGAAAAACAGGTAGGTACAGAGCTCACAAGCTAACAAAACAAAGGTTCCCCAAGGTGAAGAACTAAAAGAAAACACAAAGAAGCAGAAAAACCAGAAAAAAGACAGAACGACAAATCAGAAGCACCTCATACTACATAGAAGCCACTGTCTCCCAGCATCTAAGAATGTCTGACCACGATATGTCTCGGAATTCCGGAAGAATGCTCATCCAAGATGCAGCCAAGCTAAGCATGGAGTCAAATAGATCACTTGGCCTACAAAACTTGTCCTCAAATAATCTTTTGTTTCTGTCTCCATAACCCCCCATAGAACTGCAAAGAACACCATTCCAGACATAATCTGCCCCGTTTCCCAAGGGATGGGAAGCACCAATGATTCATGATGTCTCTAACTGTGCTTGGACCCCCCAATCCACTCCGGTCAATAAAATGAGACGCCACCAAATTTGATCAGCCCACTCACACCTAATGAACAAATGATCCACTGACTCTCCGAACCTCATACACAAAGAACAAACCCGAGGGCATAAAATCATGAAGGGTCTCATTTTCTGAAGCATATCTGCAATATTTATCCGGTGAAGAAGGATAATCCATACAAAAGCTTTAACTCTAGGAGGGACCCTAGCACCCCAAAGCAATGAGGTAACCACAAGATAGGATGGGGAGCACAAGAGGAAAATGATTTGAGGAAGGATTTTGTGAAGTCCCCACAAAGATCCAAAGATCAGACCCTAGTATCATTAAAAGCTTCAGCAATGACATTGTTTATTAAATATTCGAACAAAGAAGTCAGTCATCAATTTCAAAAATCTTAGATTCCTAATGAGAGGGAGGTTCCAAGAGAGAACTGAGATTGACCAGCTTAAGAACTCAAGAACAAGTGACTCCTTATGAGAACAAATACGAAACACTAGCGAAATGAGATGCAAGGGTAGATTCTTCACATCACAAGCCCTACTTCGGTTGCGAAAAAATTCCTCACGGTCGTTTATGCAATAAGTGAAATAGAAACAAAGATAACAAAAGAACAAAACCACGGCCAAATCACAACACAAAGATTTAGTTGGCTCACCAAAACAGGCTATATCCATGGGCGAAGAAGATCAAACAGCTTCCACTATAACCAACAGAGTATCTAACATACTTCCAGAAACTCTAAGGACTAGCAGTTTTAATTCTTGCCTCATGATTAGATTCTCATCCATTTGCATGAGTCTCGTATTAACTAGCAATGATGGTTCTCCACAGAGCCTCCCTCTCAACATTGAACCTCCGGAGCCACTCTCCCAATAAAGCACGGTTTCTAAGCTAAAGAATACCCAGATTAAGTCTTCTTGGTCCTTATCTTTAAATACTTCCTCCCATTTCACTAGATGATCATTTCTCTCTCTCTCTCTCTCTCTCTCTCTCTCTCCCCCATCCACCCACCCTGCTCCTCCTTCCACAAAAAATCCCTCTGAAGTTTCTCTTCTCTCTCTCTCTCTCTCTCCCATCCACCCACCCTGCTCCTCCTTCCACAAAAAATCTCTCTGAAGTTTCTCTAATCTTTTGCTGACCAACTTAGGCATCTTAGACAAGGACATAAAATATGTAGGAAGGTTACCTAAAGAGGCTTGAATCAATGTAATTCATCCTCCAAGGGACAAGTAGTTTCTCTTTCATGTGACCAACTTCTCCATCTTATCCAAAATTGATTCCCATTCACTGATAAACCCAAATACTTCAATGGCCACTCACCCAATCCACACCCTAAGAACCTAGCACTACTCTCAAACATTCTTTCCTACACATTTATACCATACAAACTACTCTTATCTAGATTCATTTTAAGCCCTGAGATCATCTCAAAACATCTAAGAATGCATTTAATCCATAACACATTGCTATTATCAGCCTTCAAAAAATGATGGTCAAATTGCAAATGGTAGATCCTAACCCTCCCACTGCATACTAAGAACCCACCAATCTTTCTTAACTCTTATGCCTTCCTAAGGAATCTTCTTACGACATCACTAACGGGTGTAAAAAGGAGGGGAGATAGAGGATCCCCCTTGATGCAAACCTCTAGAAGAGGGAACAAGGCCTGTGATTCCACCATTGAGACAAATGAGAATTGGACAATTCCAATACACCCTCTAACCCATTGGCACCCTTTTTCCAAAAAGAACACTTCCATCTAAGCACCGACTCCAAGGAATCTCATTCCACCCTATCGTATTGGACAATTCCAATACACCCTCTAACCCATTGGCACCCTTTTTCCAAAAAGAACACTTCCATCTAAGCACCGACTCCAAGGAATCTCATTCCACCCTATCGTATGCATGGTACTAAAGATCATATCTTTTTCATTTTTTTTTTTAAATACTTGTATCGACTGTATCGTATCAAGCGATATAGCCGATACCTTTTATTTATCGAACCTTATCAATCGATACAACATATGTATCGACCGATACAGTTTTGTTTTTTTTTTCATATCTTATCGTACAATAGGGTATCTTATCGATTGGTCAATACACACTACAAAAAGAAGTCATTTTTGGCGGGGGGACAAAATCCGCCTACAATAACACATTATGTGCTGCTAATACATTCTCGACGGATTTATGATCTGCCGAGAATCATTTGGTCGCAAAAACATTTGCGATGGTAATGGCGGCGGACAAAGTAGTCGTCGGGAAATGTCTGCCGGGAATATTCGAATTAAATTTATTACCAGCAGATTTGGTCCGCCAGTAATAATCGAACAACTTATGCCCAACGACAATTTAAATTTATTTCCGGCTAATCAAACGTTTTATTCCCAACATACTCTGTCTGCCAGGAATAATCAAACACTTTATGCCCCAACGGCCATTTAAATTTATTACCAACAAACTTAGTCCGCCAAGAATAATCAAACAATTTAGTCCCAACAGACTCTGTTCGCCGATAATATTAAATTAAATTTATTCCCAGCAGACTTAGTCCACCGAGAGTAATAAAACGATTTATTCCCAACGACCTTAATCCGCCAGGAATATTACAATTAAATTTATTCCTAGCAGACAAAATTCGCTGGGATTAGCCAACATAAATTATGGCCAACGGATTGTGTCAGTTTCCAAACAATTGTTCTATTGACCATACAACATAACCTGTAATAATACAAAACATTAACTAAGAATATATATATATAAGAATTTAAACTTATTAATTAATAAAGTGGGTCAACATCTATTAGATAAAATGAAGATCTTTGAAATTATAAAATAAATGTCTACACATGAAAGAAAAAAAAAAATTAGAATCCGAAAAATCTAACTACGATCTCCCCTAGATCCCTCTCCATCGTGATCATCTCTTCCATCATCCTACACAATAAAAAGAAACATTTGTCAGTTCAAAGAGTTAATAGTTTAACAAAAGAGTGATGCTTTAAGTATGATGGCAGTATCACAGAATGACATTCAAAAAAGCAAGCAACA
>JAUPMG010000010.1:9385674-9401507 GCA_031762675.1 Pachysandra terminalis
CCCTTCGGCTAGCCGAAAAGTGCCAATGTGTGTCAAATGGAATGAGACCTTGGGATGTGGTCCAAATTGGTCTTGGTAGATGTGAAATGACTTCACACTGTTTCAATGTACCCTTCGTCTACCCTTCGGCGAGCCTAAAAGGGTTTCAACGACCTCTTAGGTGCCCCGAAGGTGCACCGAAGATAGCAGTCCCGAGACAGTAAGTCTCTCTGTGATTCTGCGACATATTAGGTGCACCGAATAGTGCGCCGAAGCCACAGAATTGTCTTCAGGTGTTGAAATTTGGTGGGGAGTGAGGTTTCACTCTCACAAAGGCATTTATATGATTAATTTTGGATTTCATATATCCTAGAGTTGGCATTTGAGGGTTTCCCTCATTTCCCCAACTCTAGGGTTTGATCTAGGGGTCGCGGTTTCGTCCGGGGTTCGTTTTTGTGCATGATAGGGATTGTCCATGGATTTGATACCTTGGAGTAGGTGGGATGGGCTTCTATAACCCTACTCCAAGCTTCCAAAATAAGAAAACACAACCAAATTTCATATTAAAATAGATTTCCTCAACTTAGGTTTTCGCCGGAGTAGATGCTGGAGTATTGCCGGTGTAGGTGTGCCGGAGGTCGAAGTTCCGGTCAACCGAACTCCATTGCCATCCTCAAATTGCTCCTTGGCACCATGAGAGAGAAGAGAGGAAGAGAGTTTTGAGATTTTGTTTGAAAAATTCTAAGTGTTCTATTTATAGATTTTCAACGGGTCAGATTGTGAATAGTTTCAGCAGCGGAAGGAAAACGGGGATTTGAATCATATCTTTTCCGATAGACCTTGTATACGGGCTCTATTAGAGGGCTTTTGTCGACGAGTTCGAGGCAAACGTTTAAAATTGATTTACATAATTTATTGAATTAAAAATAAATTAATCCCCTATTTATTATCTAATTATTTCTGCTCTGGCAGGTTGGTTCCTTGACTCATGTAAATTTCTCGGGTCGGTCTAACCTTCTATAGTGGTGGTGGTGGTGGTGGTGGTGGTGGTGGTGGTGGTGGTGGCGACGATGGTGGGGTGGGGGTGGTGTGAAGGGTTCTCTTGATATTTACAAGTTTGTGATCAAAACTCATTCCTAAAATCTAAAAACAGATTTGAACCTGATTTTGAGATTTTATGTATTTTTCAAAACTCATTCCAAAAAACTCATTCCAAAACTTGCTAACTAAACGTCAATTTTTTTTTATCAAAACTCAATCCGAGGCTTGGAACTCATTCCAAGCCCTGGAATGAGTTACGAAAATGGGAGCCAAACGACAACATAGTGAGTGTGACTTGTGTCCGACTATTCAATTAGTTTAAGATTGAGTGATTCTACATTGTTCTATTTTACTTATCAATCAAATTATTATTTTTCTCTTAATTTTTTTATTAAAATGAGATTCATAACCATGAAAAAAAAAACATGATTGACAGACACAAAGGCCGTGACGACCACGTACCAGATGGAAGGACCTTTGTACGTAATTACACCTAAGTGTAGGACACGATCCCATTTCGTGATCCGCCCCCAAGTCTGTTCCACGTGCTGTGATTTGACCGCTCTTCATGGATTGATGGCTCCATTCTAATTAATCTAAATCAGCCGTTGATTTGACTTTCGACCTTAGCCAATCTTCTTCATTAGGGCCGTACGGCACTAGGAAAATGCTATCCATAGAGAAAGAAATCCGTCCTCGTCTAGCGACCGTTCGACGTGCTATTCACGAAGGCCCATCTATAGCTGTCAGGAATTAATAAGACGTGGTGTTGGTATTGGTACGTTTATATAGAAAAAAATCCGGTACAATCCATTTGATTTGTCATATAATTTTGTTTAAACCTAACATTCATTCATTTATATTGTTTTGAAAAACTTCTTTAAGAATTTTACTAATATATATATTTTTTATTTTTTTATTCTCCGAAAATTTGATCGAAAGGATTAACTAACTCACATCCACACGATGAAGATGGAAAAATTGATCCCAAGACCTACGGACAATCTCACCAAGCCCTTACAACTGGATCAAGTGGCACCTTCATATATTTCTTTTATTACTTCTTAAAATCTCTCTCAAATCTTTGGTTCTAATTTTATTTTTTGATTTGATAAATTAGTTGTTACAAGTAAACACAAAATTAATTAACAAAATTATAGTAATGAATCGTCATTTTTCGTACTGGTCTCTGAAAGCAGTACAATTGAGAATTGAGACTAGTACAACAATCCCAATCACGTTTTTATGCAACCTTGGTCCCACTATCACTTGTTGGGAGATACACGAGCCAGAGTAGGTAAGAAGATGAGAACCTTGGTTTCTAATTTCTTGGAACAGGATCCTCGACAAGAACCAAACTAGCAAAACCCTAAACACGTGGAGCAAGACCCTCTGTGAGGAAAACGTTATGTGGGTGGCCTGTGGTGTGAAACATTAATGAGGGCAAAATTATACTTGATGTACTTTTATGAGAAAAAATTATAATTTTACTCCCGTTCATATTTCACATCATAGGCCACCCAAAACACGTTAGGCCATATTTAGATTTTCGAAAGAAAAATAATAAAATAATTAAAGGAGAAAGATTCCTATGCTTACGTCCCTGTGATGAGGCAATGCAAGGTTACGAACATATATGTCGCTTGTGTCCACATTCAGTCTTCGGTGCTTAAAGTCCCATGAATCTGCTTTCAACTTCTTTGTTTTTTTTTGAAGTTTGAACACCGTACATGGAAGACTTAGAGAGTAGAGACAGAGAAATAGATAGTTGTTTTAAAACTTGACCGGACGGTCCATCCAAAAACCGGTTGAATTATCGACCAGATACTTAAATGGGACCAGTATAACCCGCTTGTTAGTGATGTCTTCATGTTGTCTAAGATTAAACTCGATTTGAACCGGACCCGCTTCCTTAATTACTGGTTTGATGGACGGCTTGGGTTTTAGTTTGGTGGAGACTTTGATTTCAATGGAAGAACGTGAGGCAAACGGTCTTCAACATTCACTGGCTGACATAACTTTTGTATAAATGAATCCCTCTTCTTCTCTACTCAGTTTTCTACTAAAATTCTCTTTATTGTTAGTATGCACAGGTTGCTTTCGTCCAAATTCATGGCTGCTCAAGAGGACATCTTCCATACAGAAAAGGTTTATGGTTTCTTCTTGATCTCACTTTCTTTCTTTATTTCATGTTGTCTAAACTTCCAAATTATGAGAAAGAAGCTAACTACTTTTATAGGGATTATATCTTAATTTACTCAATTATTCCTTTAGGTGGAAGCTCTAAAATTGGAGCTACAATGTTTACGTGAAGAGAATGAAAAGCTTTGTTTGAGGCTTGAAGAAATGACTAGTAAATACCAGAGTCTTCAAGCCCACTTCCATAGGAAAAAGTTTGACGAAAAGGGTAGCAGCCTTAAGCAGAATTGCTCGAGCCATGACTCGAACAAGAGAGCGAAGAACGAAGCTCAGAAATCCAATCCAATGCAAGTTATCGTAAGAACCGACTCGGGCAACAATAGCTTAGTATGTTTCTCTAATCACTAATTAGTTCTAATCTAATAATTCTAAGTTTCCATAGTATTTATGCTACCTCTTTGTATAATTTAGATAGTAATAGATGGATACCAATGGAGGAAGTACGGACAGAAGATCACTAAAGATAATCCGTCTCCTCGTGCTTATTATCGATGTTCTATGGCCCCGAGATGCCCCGTCAAGAAGAAGGTATGGTTTAGTTAGTGATAGCTAGCTAAGACTTTCTGAGTCTTCTTCAAATTAAAATTTATGTTGTAATCGATGTCTTTGTATTATGTCATTGGGTTTTAGGTGCAAAGATGCATTGAGAATAAGTCTCTATTAGTTGCAACATATGAAGGAGAGCACAATCATACTGCAATTCTTGGTGCACTGGATGGATCGTCGGCTTTGCTGGATGGATCTATCGATGGCTCGACTACTAAATTTCCTTGTTCAGTTACGGTTAATCCTTTTCGTCCAAGTATCACCCTTGATCTAACACTCTCTGAACCCAATCAAGATATCAAAAGGAACTCTCAAGATACCAGTGAAGATAACAACAACAATTTTAGCAATATCATTGAAGAATATGTGGCTTCCTTAACCAAGGACCCCAATTTTACAGTAGCTTTAGCCACTGCAGTTGCACGCTCTATTACACAGCTTCCTAATTGAAACAAGTTGTGAAATTCAAATCATCTATAAGATCTTTAATTTAGGGTGGGTAATGGAGAAAGAACTCTTCTGGAATTTTGATTCTAATGGTGTAGTTTACTTTGCATTATATTTCTTCTTGTTCCCTTTTTTAGGTACTCCTGGCTATGTGTACTTATGGGTCGTATGACCGAGGATGCGGGCATGCTGGAATCTTTGTAGGTCACAGGAGGAAGGGTATGTTCCCGAATATCAAATATTTGTAGTTCGCAGGAGGATGGGTCTGTTCCCGAATATCAAACGGTTTGGTTGGTATCTTACACGATTGGCCATCAACTAATGTTAAACCACTGTTGATCAGATGATTGATTGGAGAGAGGGGATAATTTCTAATATAAATTGGTTCTAAAATTTCAACCGTTTATGTGATGAACCTAAAATAACTGATTTTACACATTAATAACACTCGCGAATATAATAAAATGAACCGGGTAAATAGACTGCACTAATATACTTTATAAAAAAAAAATATACAATAGATCTTGGGGAACTTGATGGTACCGACTATGGGACACAGGAATGTCGTGGGTTCACACTTAGTCATGCAAAAGGTGGTCGAAGGTCGTGCTGTAGGTGTCCCAGCTGGGCTCTTTTACTCTCGGATGAGGACTCCATCGAGGAGCGGCTTGCTGGATGTAAACAAGAGTTGCAGCATGATTTCTTCAGGACTGCGGATTTAATCTCAAGGGATCGAGATATTGGTATTTGGTTGATGATGATTTGGGAGCGACTTTCTTTTTCCACACTTTCACTTATTATAGTGTTCAGCTCACGAGCCCCCCCCCCCCTGCATCTCTGTCTCCACTACCCTGATCCGTTATTTCGATCCTGACTTGTCATGTCATCGGATCCCTTGATCCAGATCCTACTCAGGTAAAGCCTTTGGGTCGGCTCCGGTATTTCGATCTGTCCTTCACGTGGCACGGAAGCTTTTGGCAGTAGTTTTTTTGCCTAAAACACTGCCCCTCTATTTGAAATGACAAGAGAAGTGGGTCAGCCGACTGTTTACTTGGAACTCATCAGCTGCTATAATTAAGGCATCAGATCCTCCTTTTAAAGTTTTCGAACTTCCCCCTAATCCATTCCTAGCCTTCACCTACCCTCGTCGTCTTCATTTCTTTGTTCCCTTCAACGCCATGTCTGCTATGAGTTCCTTCAATTCTATCCTTCCTTCAGCCGTTGCTTTCTCTATCACTCAGCAAACTCCACATGAGGATTCTCTCGTTCTCGGCACTTCTTTGCCAAAGCTTCTTCAAACCTTCTTTCGATCCTTGAACCTATTTTCCCACGTTGTACCGGTTAAAACTTTCTTGTTGAGGCGGCTCATCTCGATTGGAACGCTTTGATGACCAATCATTATGTGGTCTTGGCCGAAAGTTAACTCGGACTAGACTTCGTGGATCGACCGTCTCTCCCCTATCTATGCTGATCAATGGAAACAACTAGATATCTTCGAATTAATTCAGTACTCTTTATTTGGGTTTTGCATGCCCATTCAATGCTTGTTCTAGTCTGCTTTTGGTGATGGTCGACTAATTCTTTCAACCTTCCCTATGGTCCCATGATTCCTACCGTTTTATATGTTTGTGCCCTTACTGGCTTACTGTAGTGACCCTTGCCCTTAAACAATATTTAATGTAAATTAAATTGATTTAATGCTATAATCCCAGGGTGAGAGATTATATAAAAACTAAGGGTTTATATTGTTGTGAAGAGATTTAATTGCTTATATTGTTGTGAAGAGATTTAATTGTTATAACAATTGAATATAGGGCTTATATGCTAGTAAGGAAATTAACATAAATTCAGGAGATTAGAGCCTTGGGTCCAACGTATGGGTAGGGGATCAGGAGTTGGTTGTTTGGCCATATTAGTGGGAGAAGGGTAGTTTAGTCCTTTCAAATTTGAATTTGAATTCTATTCTATTTAGGATAGGAGGAGAGTTGCCTTATCTTCTGAAACTCCTTCCAAATAGGATCTGGGAAATTTTGGGAAGATTCCCAAAATCCTCCCTTGTCTTGTAGTTCACGATCAAGAGAGAAAGGAAGACAGATTTGAGTTTCTCTATTTTGCTGAAGAGGAGAAGTGTCATGAACTAAACCAAAAAATCCAAATTTTGAGATTTCAAGCTTAATTCGTAACTCTCACCCCATATCTCTATGGGAGTGGCAAACAGTAATCAAAACATAAGCGGAAGCAGTTAACTGTTCTAGTAAGATATAAGTAACTGAAGTATAAAATCTAATCCATTACAAGATTAAATAAAGAAAAGTCTAATTCTAATACAATTCTATAACTGATTCCAAGTCATCTATACCTAATCACAGGCTCTCTCTTCGTGACCAAGCTCCAAGATCTGAAAAATATAAATTAACAAACATAAGCTGGAAAGCTCGGATGAGTAATCCTTCAATGCAAGGTATTTATTCATATCCTAACATTATGAGAAAAGTGCAAATAACATAATCCTGATGTGATAAAGATAACATCTGTGCATATTGTGGGGAAATAATAAACAACAGAGATCACACAATGTGTTATTCTCTCCCAACCTCTCATGGTATTCAATCCAGGGTTCATATCATAGTATCTGTATGCCTAATTCTATATGAAAATTAGATCAAGTGTGTAATACACTCGATACTCAAAATAATGTCAACAGAGAATATGAAATGCAAATGGTAGGGGGTGTTGTATGGTATGTAAAATATAGTAAGTTCCCACATGATCCCAATATGACTATCCAGAATGTCCCACCAGTGTGACTTTATCTCCGTATTTACGGCTAAGGGATATGATTATTCTATGTGTACATCATAGTTTTATAGGTTTTCAACCAATGAGACACAATACCCCCACTTATTTTTGGTAATGGGTAATAAACCGAGGTTTTCACCAGCGTGAGTAGGCCCAAGGAATCATACATATTTATATCCTATAGAAGGGTAAAATCATGCTTCAGCTATTGTCCATCACATTGTGAACCTCCCCCCACCTTGTATCTTTCCACAAGTCTGTTGGGATCATCATATAGAACATATCCCTCACCTTGGGAGCTAACAATATAGTCCATTATAGGACATCAATGGTTAAATAAGTCAATCATCTCTTATGTGAGTCTAAACCAAAGGGTATCATATGGGGTATTAGACCGTGTTATTGAAGCAGGATAGTCCATATGCAACTCATCATATTCAAGTCCTTTAATTAATGCAACACACAATGATTCATACACATATTCAAGTCAGCAATCGCATGGGCACAATCCCATGATTCTACACTACAAGGCACAATAGTGCACAACACCACATAATAAGCATAAATAATCATCTAAACGTAAGAAACATGGTCAAATCAGTGTAGGCAGGAAATGAACATTAGACAATTACTAAAGGTACAGTAATGCACAACACTAAACTCTAAACATATATAAGTATAATTATCTAGCATAAGTTATATAATGAAAATCAAGGCAGGCAGGGTATGAGCATCTAACATGGCGTAATACACATGAAGCTAATCTAGGGAAGGAGGACAACAAATAACACTAAAACATACACACACTAAGGCATGACATCACATTCAAAGTGTACATAGTTACTTAAACATAAAAGAATATAATATACTCAGTGCTGGCAGGATACGTGTATCTAATCATAAGGAAATAAATGTATTAATAGTTCAAGGAGATGAAAGCAGTAAACAATACTAAATACCCACATACATGGGTCAGCCAACCACATAGTAACACACGAGGTCAAAATCTATACCTAGACATGCACAACTGGGGAAATAAGCCAATGGATGGGTTTTGGGGATGTTCACACGAGTTTCCCAAGAAACTCATACTGCTCGGCTAATTCATGAGAGCAAACCTTTGGATTGGAGGGTCATATTTTGCTAGGAAAGTCTACCAGCACCAAAAACAAGTTAAACATGTGAGGTTGGTCATTCTACATATGTCCATAGCTTAACCTTCAACATCGGACCAGGGGAAGCTCTCGGTGGGGTCCTCGGCTAGTCGAAAATGATAAAAAGGTGCTAAATGAGTTGGCATCTCGGGAACTGGTCCAAATGGGTCTCATTAGATAAAAAATGACCTTGGTTAATCTCTAAAATTTGGGCTCGGCAAGGTCTTCGACAAACTGAGATAGGTTCGGCAAGGTGATTTGGTGCGCCGAAATGTCTCAGCGACACTACCAGTAAACTGGAAACTGTCTCTGAGATTCAGTGGACTCTTTGACTGACCGAGGAGGTCACTGAAGCTCTAAGCCTATAATTTCTACAGTGTTCGGTGGTCTCTTTGGCTAGCCAAGGTAGGTCGCCGACGCTCAGTGGGGTATTTCAGTGCGTCGAGAAGGTTTTGGCAGCTATTCCAGAACACCTGGAAATATAACTTAGATTTGGCGGGGTCTCTCGGCTAGTCGAGGAGGCCGACGAAACTCGGGAACTGGGCATTTCTAGGTGAGATTTCACCCAGGGATCACAAATCACCTAAGGAGGCTTCGAATTGGGTTTCTAAGTCAAGATGATCAGTCTACACCAGGGATTACTGACTTCTCCCTAAATTCCAAACCCTAGAAATCTAAAATCCAACAAGTCGGATTGTGTAGGTCATCTACAAGGGTTGAGCTTCTTAGGAGTATGAGATAGAATTCCTAATGCATGAGATCCATCTACTAAATTCATGGGGAAAGAAGAACACAATCAGCAAGATCCTTCTCCATGCTCATCATATCAAAACATGACAAATACACAAGACATTGAAGGTATACTCAACTTGAGGCATTGCCGGGTTGCGTCTGAGACCGCTCCAGAGCTGCTACATCCTTGCATCTGGGGATTGTTGGGGCTGCTGGAATTCTTCTCCATCTTCTCCATGAGCTCCAGAAGAAATGAGAATGAGAGAAAATGAGGTTTTAGGTTTAGTTTTGTTGTTTATAGGTTCATGGGCAAGGTTGTGATTTAAAATAGCCACAGGGGTAAAACAGTATTTCTTGCTCTATCATTTCCAACTAACCACCTAATTAATTTATGATTGTGTGATTATGTTTAGGGGTCTCGAATGAATCTTCTAAGCTGTCTAAACCCATTATTATCTTACTATTTGATTTTATTTCCTATTTAACTGCTAAGTTCAGTTACTTGACTCGCACTGCTTCTTAAGTCTATCTGGCTAACCTGATCTGTTTTAGTTGACTTAAGTGTTTCTAATATGTTTTTATAAGATTAAGGATTTTATGAATGTTAATCCTAGTTTATTAGTGAAATTAAATTACTAATTTACCAAATTACTATTTTACTATAAAGTTTCAAGTTAATGTTATCATTGATTTATTCAGGTTGTTACAAGAAGAGAAAGGAGAAGAAGAAGAAAAGAAAAAGAAAGAAGAGGAAAAAAGAGAGAGAGAACTATAGAGATTGTTGGAAGACGACTGATAGGAGGGTTTGTACTGTTGGAAATTTCTGCAAACACATTAAGGTAGGATTCCATGGTTCTCCTTCTACTTTATCTTCACAGGAATATAATTAAGAGATTATATGAATGATTGGTGATTTAGAAATACAATGTATGGAAGATGATGAGTATGAATGTGAAAATGGTTTCAAGTGCATAGTGTACTGATATGGATGTTTGTACTATAAAAAGATGATGATCATGTGACCTAATATTCAGTTTTATGAATATATGTATGCCTTGATTTGTGGTATGCTAGAAATGATGAAGTTTACATGAAATTTGTGAACAAATGTGATTTTTAATGGTTTTCTGGGATTTATACGAGCTTCGGCTTAGTTGGGGGTCGGGTCAACCGAAAATGTTAAAGTGATCAAAAATCATTGGAAAAAGGGACTGGAGGTGAGGGAAGACCGAAGGGGTTCGGTCCACTTCGGTGTCGACCCTAAAAATGGATCGAAGCCCAATGGGTCCCATTTCTTGTGGGGAGCTGGGTTCTAACTTAGTGAGGTTGTGTGTGGTGTTGGTTTTACATTATGAATTATGTGTAGTGGTTTGTGCAACAATAGGCCTAGTTTCCTCAGTTTGTGGTATGTTGTGAGATGCTATGGTGTGTTCTGATTTCTAAGAGTGCATGATGCAAGTTCTATGTGGGATATGGTTGTATATAAGGTATGGAGGTTGTGGACATGAATTGCATGAGATATGCATGTGTTGTGTGTGAGGTCCCTATGTGACCGTAGCATTTGATATGTATGAGTTTAAGAGTGATCCTAGAGTGATCACTGCCTGTTTTGAAGAACTCCTAGGAGGGTCTGATTGGAATGTTTATGCATGAGTATGTGTCATGGTGTATTCTTGCCTTTGGGTCATATTCCCTAAAAGGAAGAGGGTGGTTTCTACCATGTGTTATAATCCTCTGAAAGGAAATGGGTCAGGGCTATTCCTGACTTTGGGTCATATTCCCTAAAAGGAAGAGGGTGGTTTCTACCATGGTTTATACTCCCCTGAAAGGAAATGTGTTAGGGCTATTCCTGCCTTTGGGTCACATTCCCTAAAAGGAAGATGGTGGTTTCTACCATGGGTTATACTCCCCTGAAAGGAAATGTGTTAGGGCTATTCCTGCCTTTGGGTCAAATTCCCTAAAAGGAAGAGGGTTGTTTCTACCATGGGTTGTATCCTCTAAAAGGAAATCATGTTTTATGGTGTTTTTTCTACCTTTGGGTTCCAATCCTGAAAGGAAATAGTCAGGTTTATGTGTTAATACATTCCATGGGTAGAATTCCTTGAAGGAGATGTGAGAGTTAGTTTCAAGGTTAGGCAATGCCTAACACCTCACATTTTCATTCATATCTTCCACATCACCTCATCATGAGCATTATGCATCATGTACATCATCGTCATTGCCATTCCTTGTGTGTATGTCATTTCATCATTTTGCTTGATTCATATTCACTTTGCATTGGTGTTGCTGTATGTTATTCAAATTTATGTGGGGATTGATTATTGTGTGTTTCTGTTATGAGAGTGATTATGAGTATGAGATAGTTATGGTATGATTATTGATATGAGAAGGATTAGGAGTGCGATGATGATTAGTGGTATATGAGAAAATTATTGTTTACTACTATTGTGAATGTGAGATTAGTGGTATGTAAGAAAGTTACAGATTAACATTTATAAGACTATGATTGATTGTGTTTATTATTGTCATGAGAATGAGTTATAAGACGTGTTGAATGAGAATTTTGCATGGAGTGAGTTGTTGTTGCATGACTGTAGAATTAATTAGAAGTATAGTCCTTGGTTATTCTATTGAGCCTCCAAAGCTCATGCCCTACATGCAATAGGTTATCATCAAGGATGAGGTGTTGGACACATATGGGATGGACATTGGAAGAGCATGCAGGATGCTGTTTTATGAGATGCTTATCATTATTAGTTTATGATTATTTGTATTTGGAACATGATGTAATATGGACCCAAGTGGGCAGTAGTTTGTTTATATTATCTTAAGATTTGGAGACTTTAATTATGGTTGTATGTGAATGGTTATAGTTTTAAATTTTTGAAACTTTCGCTATTTATTACTTGTGACTCTGATGTACCATAAGGTATGGTGTTTATGGTTTGGCTGCATCCATGGGTTGGATCCGAAGGTCCCTCCTTGAATATCCTTGAGATTACATATCTCGGATTCGGGGCGTGATACCTGCCCCCTATCGGTGAGTCCGTTCATGGCAATCTCCTGCCTTAATTTGAACTTCTCTTTTGACATTTCTAATGCCCGTGTGACCTATGAAACTTTTATGTCTAGGAAAATAAATAAATCCCTAACCCCTTATACACAAAAGCATTGCTATTTCCTCCTCATGTTTCTCTGTTGAAGTCTGTGTGTGGCCTTAGGCCAACTTACCAAAGAATACAATTGTGTTGTGTTGTCATTGCCAATGGTTGGCATTTGGTCCTAGCCCATTTTTTTTTATCTCAATTATACAGAGGTCTTTTTAGTCTCTCCAGTCATAATCTTTCATCTGTAGGTGGGCCATTGTGGCTCTTGCAATTCTGAGCTTGAGAGTATTTTCTCGGCTTCTTTTGCCAATCTGTTATGGCTCCTCTCCAAAATCTTGCATTTCATGGTCAGTGATGGTTGAATGCCAATATTTCAACTAGTCATTTGTAAATTGTTTCTAGTTCTTCTTCACACTATACCAGCTGACCGATCTGATTTTCTTTTCATGCCCTTCCCAATCGAATTTGGTTCCTTTGAGTTTCTAAATCTTAGCTAGTTTCAAGGATTCAATTTGGGCTTCTTATCTCATCTGTCGAGACCTCCATTTAGGACCCTAGAAGAAGGCGCGCTAGACCAAAACCAGAAATGTGACATGGAAGTGTACCTCCCCAATTTGTTATCTCATCCGTTTAGCCTTGCTCAAGTTATTCAAACCCCTTCTCTTTCCTCTTTCAATTAGCCACCCCATCTTCACAATATCATCACTCAGTTGGAGATCAACTGAATCAATCAGTGTTTCCAGGTTTTATCCTCAAATGTTTCCATGCCTAGTTCTCCCAATAATCCTCTACCTTCAATTAGCCACCCCATCTTCACAATATCATCACTCAGTTGGAGATCAACTGAATCAATCAGTGCTTTCAGGATTTATCCTCAAATGTTTCCATGCCTAGTTCTCCCAATAATCCTCTACCTTCATTTACTTTTTGATCATGATGACTTCGTTACTTCGAATCCTCTTTACCTCTTATGATGTCCCATAATGTCTCCAAACTCAGTAGTTCATCCGAGAAGTATGTTACCCATCCTCTGGCCAAGCCGCCCTCCTTGCCTCAAGAAGCTAGTCCAAAGAGCAAAGGTAAAGCTTTGGCCAAGGCACCTTCTGATCCTCCTCAGAAACTCAAACCATGTACTTTTGATTCCATGAAGTCTGTTATCCTTTTTGAAAACTACTACGAGATAAAATGGAATCCTTTAGACCCCTCGACCTTCGTGACGAAAGAATGAGAAAATATTACGCCAAGAGATCGACCAAGCATGATGAAAAATGTTTGCAGGCTTGGCTTTCAGCCGGCTCCCATTCTTCTGGAGTCTTCGAAACTGATATGTCTTATTGTATGAGGGGATATTCGCAACAGACACGTGGTATGATCTCACGATACAGAGTGATGCTTTGCAAATGACCTAAGCATCCTTTCCTCAGTAAAGTCACAGAGCATATGGTGTGTTTGCAAAAGGGAATTGTACCCATTTTCAAACGGTAATGGAGGTGCATGGGTCTGGCCTAGCAGGGATCATTGGGGCTTGTGGTTTGGTGGCCGTGGATGGGGAGTTTGCTCCTCTCTTATCTAAATACACATACCATGGAAGGTCCACCTTTATGGAAATCAATTAAGATAAGGGAAGGGACGATGGACTTGATAGGGAGGAATGGATATGTGGATTGCATCGCTAAAATCCATAGATGGCGGTTTAATATATGATGAGTTTGGGAAGTGGGTACCACCTATAAATAGGGTCACCTTGCCCATTTTGGAGGATCCACTCCTTATGGTACATCCTCCCATATCCTTCCTTCCTCATCCCCATAGCCCTCTCTACATCCCCCTAAGATCTCTACGAATCTTTCGACATCTGTAAGATCCGAACCTCTGGCTTTAGACACTATCATTTGTGCACAAAACACTTACTATTTTCCACCTATGCCTGAGCCACCTCCTATCCATGAGTCATCCCATGGTATGACCGATCCGAGTATAGCTGATCCGATCTCTCAGACTCCTGCTCGATGCTTGTTGTTATCTTTAGTGGCTTGTATGCCCCTCAAGCCCTTCTAGTAACTTCAGTCGACCTTGCTTAAATTCCGGCATTGGGTGTGATTGATTGATGCACCTTCTTTTTAATTGTGATTTTATAGGTCTGTGACAATCATCTAAGATGCCTTTATTTTTTGCCTTTCGCAGCCAAAGCCTTTCCTTTCAGCTCGGCCTCCCTGATACTACCCCACAGGTGCATACAATTGGAGAAAAGAGTACATAAGATACCTCATTGACCGCCTGTCAATCTCAGTTGGGGTAGAAATTAAAGGTATCTCGGCTTGTCCATAAATCTTTCCATCAATAAGGGTATTTCAGTACCAAGAATCAGGGATCGCTTATTTAGATTCCAGAAGATGACCCCATTGATAATACTCCTGCAGGCATCAAGAGGAAGTTTGTTGCTCTAGCTTTTGTTTCCAAACTGTTGAAATCAAGGACTGAGGGAAAATCTGGGGAGCTGAGGACGAGCTTTCAGTCAGTGAGGTCAAGAGTTCAGAGGAGCAAAAAGGGGAGGCGATCGAGGGCTCTTCTAAGGGGACCAAGACAGTCGAGAACGTTGATGATGATGATCCCCCAAAGAAATCCAAATCTTTTTCAACACTATCCAAACCCTTAGACCTTCCTCTTCCCGTTAATCAAGTTAGTCCGGATATTGACATCCCTGAGATTCCAACCAATTTTACTGATTACCTAAAATCGATGGATAAATTTTTACAAGGTTTGGTTACCTCTACCTTCACCTCTCTTGCTTCCGAGTTGACCATAGCTATAGGCAATGAAACGGCCAAGTTTGAGCTATAGAAACTTCTCTCCCTGGACCTAGCCGATTTCTGCAATGAGGACCATCTCTCTGCGTTTCACTAGCATCTTGACGTTATCAGACCAAACCCTTCGGTCGACGCTGCGGTTGTTTCTACTTTATCTGAGGTCCTTGCTTGGGTTGTAGGTTTCAGATTGTCCTAGGCTCAAGAGGATCAGGCTGATGCCTTCTTGGGGAGATTTTTCTGGTCGTGTGGGTGAAGCTGTCTGCTTATGGGATGCGTTTGGGGCAAAGGAGAAAGAGATGCTGGTTGGAGCTTCAAAAATCGACGAGGATCAATATGAGGTTTAGAGCAGCATGCTTTAATCGGATTTATTAGTGAGTAAAGTGGCTAGTTCCAACGGCTGTGACCCACATGCAGGCTGGAAGAGCGTCCAAAGCTGAGAGCAATGAACCATGGGAGAAAGTGGCTAGTCAGCAAGAGAAGGATCGAGCACCGTTGTTGCAATGGAAGCAACGAAGAGGAAGATAAAGGGCCATGGGGTCGAAGCAGAGTTGTGCTAGTTTTGTGTTGATTTGGTTGGGAGGAGAAACATGTTCTCTTTGGGTATTTGTAACCTTTCTTCGATCGGTTATCCAACTGTTCAATTTGGTTGTGATAACTGATCCCGTTTTGATATTCAAATTATGTATTTAATTGTGGGCTTGTCACGACCGTATCTATTGTTGTCTTGACACCTAGGCTAGCGAGTGAGCTTTATTTGCTTGTACTTCTCTTCCCCACGTGCCTCTTCTCATTGGTTGTTGAAGATATGCAAATATTTATACAAAACAATGCGTTACATGTACTATAACGTAGTGCAGAAACTAAAATGTAAGAAAAAAGATAGAAAAACATTCTAACTTCTATGGAGTAGAAAACCACTATGAACACCTCAATAACAATGGAAAAACACAAATTCAATTTCTTAAAGCAAGGGAATTAAATTATTGAAAAATTTGAATTTGTGTTTCTCTAATGTTATTGGG
>JAUPMG010000010.1:9420028-9430405 GCA_031762675.1 Pachysandra terminalis
GGTTGTTGATCATTCCGCACTTGTTACTCAGACCCCTCCACCAGTTTTTTGTAGGGGTGGTTCCACCCGTGGAGGACGTGGCGGGGGATCACGTGGTGGCCGCACCGAACGTGGTAGAGGTCAGACTAGACAGTGCTCTTGCGGGCTGGATGGGCATAGCAAGGAAACATGCTGGAAAATCCATGGACGCCCTCCTCAGGTTGTGAATTCTGTTGTTACTGACCCTAGATACTCTCCTGCTCTGGTTGCTGTAGATATTGTTATTGTTTCTCGAGAGGAATACTCTCAGCTTCTTCAGCTACAGGCATCTCACCAGGCCTCTACTCCATCTACTTCCCTAGCACCGAGAGGAGGTACACCTACTGCTTGCATAACCTTTGGTTCTTTCCCATGTATAATTGACTCTGCAGCTACTAATTACTTGACAGGTATATCTATTCTTTTTACATCTCTCTAGTTGTCATCATCCCTTTTCCCAGTTACTTTATCAGATGGGTCGTCTACTCCTGTTGAAGGAATCGGGACTGCCCAACCATCTTCACCTTTATCCTTTTCATCTGTTTTGTATTTATCACGTTCTTCATTTAATTTAATATATGTTGGTAAATTGACTAAGGATCTTAACTATTGTGTCTCTTTTTTTCCTAATTCTGTTTTTATTCAGGATCTGACGACTCGGAAGACGATATGCGTCAGGCATGAGTCCAATGGTCTCCACTACTTTGCTGACGATCCTGTCACTTCATCCCCCACTGCCTGTCCTGCTACAATATCTCCTCATCAAATTCATTGCCGCCTTTATCACCCATCCTTAGCTAATTTGAAGCTTTTAGTTCCCAGTTTACATTCCTTAACATCTTTAGAGTGTGAGTCATGTCATTGGAAAGGCATCATCGTGTTCAATTTGCCCCCAGAGTCAATAAACAGGCGCCTTGTCCCTTTCAGTTAGCCCACTCCGATGTATGAGGCCCTCAACGTATAACCTCCAAAAAGGGGTATCGGTATTTTGTTACCTTTGTCGATGATTATTCTTGAATAACTTGGCTTTACCTAATGAAAAATCGTTCTAAATTATTTTCTATCTTTTGTGTAGAAATTAAAACTCAATTTGATTGCTATTCCATATCCTTCGAAGTGATAATGCATGAGAATATTTCTCTGATCCTTTCAGCACTTATATGGCATACTCTGGCATGCTCCATCAGTCTTCCTGTGTTCACACACCACAGCAAAATGGTGTTGCAGAGAGAAAGAACAAACATTTGTTAGAACTCACGCACCTTGTTGTTTGAAATGCCTGTTCCAAAATTTTTTTAGGGGGATGTTGTCCTTACTGCCTGTCATTTAATTAACCGTATGCCATCTTCTATTCTTAGTGGACACACACCTCATTCTACTATGTTTCCTACTGAGTCACTCTTCCCAGTGGCTCCTCGTGTTTTTGGGTGTGTATGCTTTGTCCATCAGTTGTCCCCGGATACTGACAAATTAGATCCTTGGTCCATTCGGTACATTTTCTTAGGATACTCTAGGACCCAAAAAGGATACCGGTGTTATAGTCCTTCTCTCCACCGATACTTTGTATCTGCCGATATAACCTTCTTTGAGTCCACCCCCTTTTGTTTTGAGTCACATTCTGCTACTGATACTGATTTTATGATACCCATATCTTTGCCCGTCCCAGTTGTCCCCACTACAGCTCTACCTATCCCTGATGTTTCAACATGTTTGTCTCGACCTAATTTGCAATTTTATACTCATTGCTCGCCCCCAAAGATTATACCGGCCTTCGCTGCTCCGCCATCCTCTCCTCTAGAACAGACAGATTTAAACCTTCTGAGGGTAAACGTGCTTGTACTACTTCTCATCCTATTTCTAACTTTGTCTCTTATGATAATTTATCTCCTATTTTCTCTTCCTTTATTGCATCTGTGTTTTCCATTTCTATTCCTAAGTCGGTTTCAGAGGTACTTGCACATTTTGGTTGGAACCAAGCTATGCAAGATGAAATGATTGCTCTAAAGGACAATGGTACTTGGGACTTGGTCCCTCTTCCGCCAGGAAAGTCAGTTGTTGGGTGTCGTTGGGTGTACATGGTTAAAGTTCATCCCAATGGCACACTGGATCAGTTAAAGGCAAGACTTGTTGCAAAAGGTCATACTCAAGTCTATGGCCTTGATTATTCAGAGACTTTTTCACCTGTTGCTAAGATTGCTTCTATCCATCTCTTCATCTCTTTGGCCACCACCTATCACTGGCCCTTATATCAATTGGATGTTAAGAACGCGTTTCTTAATGGCACTCTACTAGAGGAGGTTTACATGGAGCAACCATCTGTGTTTGTTACTCAAGGGGAGTCATCTATTAGTCTGGTTTGCAAGCTAAGAAAACCTCTCTATGATTTGAAACATTCTCCTCACGCTTGGTTTGGCAGGTTCAGTGATGTGATTGCATAATTCGGCCTTCAGAGATGTGGTGTTGACCATTCGGTTTTCTAAAGACACACTACAGCGGGTAAGATTTTGTTAATTGTGATATTGTTATAACTAGTGACGATGCTAGGGGCATTCAGGAGATAAAATCCTTCTTACAAATTAAATTTCAAACCAAAGATTTGGGAAATCTTAAATACTTCTTGGGCATTGAAGTGGCTAGATCTAGTCAAGCAATCTACTTATCTCAAAGGAAATATGTTCTAGACTTGTTGAATGAGACAGGAATGTTGGGGACCAAGCCCTTAGATACCCCTCCAAATTATTGCCAAATCAAGGGGAACTAGTGTGGTTAGCCAATTTATGGATTCTCCTCGGACTATACATTGGGATGCAGTGATACTTATTCTAAGATATCTCAAAGGGGCTCCGGGCCGTGGTTTATTATATAAGGATCATGGTCACATACGTGTTGAAAGCTACACTGATGCAGATTGGGCTGGATCTCCTAGTGATAGGAGATCTACTACAGGCTACTGTGTTCTTGTTGGAGGTAATCTTGTGTCATCGAAGAGCAAGAAGCAAACAGTAGTTGGCAGATCTAGTGCTGAATCAGAGTACAGGGCAATGGCACATACTACTTGTGAGTTAGTATGGATGAAACACTTGCTAGAAGAACTTGGGTTTACTCGGTCTAATGCTATGAACCTTTTTTGTGACAACCAAGCAACTGTTCATATTGCTTCTAATCCAGTGTTCCATGAGAGGACAAAACACCTTGAGGTTGATTGTCACTTTGTCTATGAGAAGCTCCTACAAAAAGTGATTAATACAGTTCATGTAAAATCTGCAGACCAATTAGCAAATCTGTTTACTAAAACATTGGGTGGGACTCGTGTGAAATATATTTGGAACAAGCTGGGTGCATATGATATATATGCTCCAGCTTGAGATGGAGTGTTAAAGGGCAAAAATGTAAAGTGTCTATATGGTTGTCCCACATTGGTTAAATGTTAGAAATATAGGTTAAGTGCTAATCAATAAATAGGCTCCTTGTATTCTTTATTTACAAGTAAGCTGAATATAATTATTCATTCTTCATAATTACAATTTTGTTATTTATAATGTCCCTTTTAAAACTATTTTCATCGAATTAAACAAAAATCTAGAAAAATTTTCAAATAGCATCCAAACAGTAGGAAATTAGAAAAAACTGGAATATATTTTCAACTGAAAATGATTTTCTAGTAAAACAAACAAAGCCTTAATATTTACTTATTGTCCCCTTAGCTTTTGCTGGAAATGTTTATTTATTGACAGTGGTATAACTCATGCTAAAAATAATAATTGCTCAAGTGTACAGCATCCTCAAAACTTAGTGTTTTTCCCAAATTCTGTATGGTATTTGAAATTGATTGAAATGATTGGAAATCAGTTTAATATCTCTCAATTCTTATGCATCAAGGATTTTCATTAGTCGAAAATCTCCATTGTACCTACATTCTCTTACGTGGGAATGGAAGGAAAATACAGTATCATTATTTACCACCTACTCTAACAAGAAATAGAAACAGAAGCAGAAAAAGTAAGTAAAAATAAAACCTTAAGCAAAACAATGCACATCTGATCAGAAAGATTATAAAAACAAAATAAAGTTTTCCCCACTTTCAGGAAAAGGAGATATTGTTTGAAAGATGTTCTATTGGAAATAATCTAAGTGCATTTTGCTTCAATGGCTTGCCAAATAATATTAATCAGTTACTATTATTAAAAATGAGTGACTGACAACTGCTATGTTGCTGTTTTTTAGTAAGTTACAGGATACAGAATCTCTGCATCAAGACATCTGGGTTCAGGTAGAAAAACCTCGGTTTCTTTTGAAAGTCTGTTTTTTTCCCCCCTTTTTACTGATTTTCTTTTCCTTTTCATGTTCAGTATATTATACCACTAACAGTATATGAATGAGGCAACATGGATCTGGTGTTTGATGAAGACGATAATGATGGTGTGCAATGTATATATATTAAAGAGCAAAAATATTTTGTGTGCCTCATGGGATTCACCATCTCTTATTTCTCTCTTTTCTGCTATCCTTTGGTCATGATAAAACTATTAGTAAGTTATCACATTTGTTTACATGTTCTCTTCCATGTTGAAGCCTTCTTTTTGTTGTGTGTGTGTAGGAAAAAAATACTTTTAGTTTAACAGTAGGAATAATTGAGTAAAGGTAACCATTGCAGAAGCAAGCCTGTGTCAAGTAAATGAATTCTGTATCTCTCTTGTGAGGCTAACTGAATCACAATTTGATTATTTAAAAGTTCTGAATTAATTCATTTGGGAAATAAAATCCTGTAGATGGGCATTTTAAGATTGGTTTAACCAATCGTAAATCTCTCTCTCTCTATATATATAGCTGTGCTCATGAATGGCAAAGAGGGTATTCAGTTATAATTGACATATAATTGGAAACAGATTCTGTACACCAAGAAAACAGATAACATTTTGATGTGCAGAGAAATCAAAACTCACCTGAAACTAAAGCAATACCTTCGACAATTACTTCAAACTATATTATCCAGCTTGACAATGGCAACCGCTAACGTGCAAAAAGACCATTCAGGAATCTTATCAGTGCTGGTTTCCATAATCATCATACTAGAAAAAGGGAACCAACTTTGAAAAAGGAAAAGAGAGAGAGAGCATCTATCCAACAGAGAAACAAACATCTATAGCATTCCTCACCCAAATAAGAAGTCTCTGCAACCTACAATAAACAACTTCTAAGCAGATTTCAAAGTTATAATAGTTAAGCCATTAGCTTTCATCCATTTACCCATTAAAAGTAGTAGCAAACACCATACAAACTCACAGCTATAAATTTTTATTGATGATGTCAGACCTCTCAGCATTGTCTGATCTGCATCATTTTTCACAATCCATGTAAGAAATACCCAAGTAGCTCACTCACATCTAGCTTAGCAAACACTATACAAACTCACAGATTTAAATTTTTCTTGAGGATGTCAAACCTATCAGCTTTTTGTCTGATTTGCATCATTTTTAACAATCAAGGTAAGAAATCCTCATTTATTTTCTCACCAATAATACTAGCAAACACTATACAAACTCACAACTGTAAATTTTTCTTGAGGATGTCAAACCTAGCAGCATTGTCTGATGATCTGCATCATTTTTCACAATCCATGTAAGAAATACCCCTGTAGCTCAACATCAAGAGAACCAAACTTCATAAACAGCAAAGTGACTCATATTGGATCATATGATCGACAGAGGCGGAGTCTCCCATATATCAAACACATTCTCCTCACTGTGAAGAGCAAAGAGCCGGTCGCCTCCAATCGAGAAATCACATATTGAACCTCCGTAGCTTCTTCGGAGCCTAGATGTCAACACCCAATCCGGTCCACAAAACACTGAGATACTATCATTCATGGATGAAAAGAGCTGTCCGTCATGCAATGCCAACTTGGGATAACACGGCTCGTCTGGCATCTTCCCTTTCATGAGGCGGCTCCTTGAGCTCCATCTCACGCTCCCGCTTGTGCTCCTTAAATCTATGAAACCCAAGTCCTCAAACTCATTTACTACACAGATAGAACTAGTTTCCTCCATTGCTATAGTGTCTCGAACCCTCTTCTCATCTACCATTACCGGAGCCCCGATATCCGACCAAGACCAAACCATAGACTTGTCTCTGAAATCCAACAAGCTAATGTAACAGTTATCCTTCCTAGGAAACAAGGTTGCAACCAATAAACAGTTGTTCCCATTCACCCACTGAAGCCTATCCGCATCACCAAGAGGCCATCCAGGAGTTTCATAGAAGAAATCAATTTGTTTCCCAGTAACTTGATCCCAAACTCCAATCCCATACTCATTGCTCCTACCCTTACAACTAGCAAATATATTGTAATCTGAACTAAAGCTCAAAGCACCAGCAGTGAAGCTCTTGACCTGATTGTCATGACTTACCTGCAATTTAAACCTGAGATCACCTGTTGATGAACTGAACAGACCCATCCCACCATCCCCACGGCCTAACCTCTCGCAAGCGCTGATCACAATATTCTCCGAATCTATCCACCCAACATCGTTAACTCGCTGATAATTAAGATTGATTGGTGGGTGTTCATCAAGCATCCAATCATAGATGTGCACCATACTGCCATGGGCAACACAACAGCCACCATCTGGACCTGCCCTGATTGCAGTCCCATCGCCAGGTGCTCGACCCGTTACAGAACCTGCCAATCTCAGCCTGTTTCCATCGAATTGGCCCCATTTAGCAGCTCTAACATGGTCAAGGAGTCCATAGTAAAGAGCTTCCCTGTAGAGTAGCTTCTCAGCCATGTTAGTGGGGATGTGGAGTTCCCCGGTTCGGAGGAGGTCAAGAAGAACGGCAAAGCACGCCGGGTTCCGATCAATGAAATGATCATCGGATTCGCCACCATGTAGGTTCCAGTTGTCGTCAAACATCGCTCCAAACATCGAATTACGGCCAGCATTCGCTAGAGTTGTTGCCGATGTCTCAAAGATTTTACCTCCAACAATGAATCTCACTCTGTCTCTTTGAATTCCCATGGATGATCAGCAAATTGAGCAGATCCAGATGGGCTTTTGAAACTAAAACTGAGATTTTATGGGTTGAGGGAGTGGGGGATCATGAAATCAATGTAACACCTAAGAAAGAAATGGATTGTTTAAGAAACTTAATACAATTTTTGATTAACTTCTGAAGCTGAACTGAAGTATTGACGTCTGGAAACTAAAAGAGGATCTCAAATAAGGAAAATAACAAAAGCAGAAGATCGGGAAAGATTTGGAGAAGTTCAACAGACAAGAATAGAGAGGGTTTGTTGGAACTATCTCAAATGATGAAAACAGAGACGGATCAGGCAATTTGCAAACAATCAAAGCATAAGGAGAAACAAAACAAGTGAATGAGATTGAAGGAGAATCAGAACAAATTTGAAGGATAGCGGTCTCCGAACGAATTTGAAGAATTGCAATCTGGGTTTCGAAGATCAAATGATTTTGAAAATGGGTTTTAATTTTGGTGGGATTCACCGATTCCGTGGACTTGAAGAATTAGAGCGGGTTGGATTTCAAAATCATTCCTCTCTCTGTCTGTCTGTCTCTCTCTCTCTCTGATCTGATGCGTTGACCCTGCCTCTCGCCTCATGTTTTTTCTTCTCTCGCTCTTTCCAGCTTTGCGTTTTGTCGTTATCTGGTTCGGACAATTTTAAAGTTGGAGCAGTTAAGGGCAGGGATGTACAAACGGTCCAAAGCCCGGCACACTCTGCGCGTGCCAGGCACTAACCCAGGGCCATGCCGTACTGGGCCTGTGCTTCCAGGCCCGCGGCACGGCCCCCGCTGAGGCATGAGCACGTCACAGTACGAGCAAGGCCTGGCACGAGAAGGGCACGGCCAGATCGGCACACGCGTCTCGTTCCGACCTGGTCTGATCCTTTTCGGCCAAAATCAATTGTTTTTTATCGGATTTTTGTCAGAAACGGTTATTTTTAACCGGAATTGAACTTTTTTAAATGACTAAAATAACCTTAATAAAAATCATAAAACAGTTAGCTTTTTGGTAAATTTGTCATTTTGACTACATTAAGGCCTATAAATACTCGCCCATTCATTCTCAATTCACTACTACAATTCTCTTCTACACAATCTACTTTTTCCAATTGTGCACTCTCAAGGATTGAAATTTTTATATCTAAAGTTCTACAAAGTTGTCTACAACATCTGAAAGTCTTAAAAATTGTGAAGTTCTGCAATTTTCTACAAATAGGTATTCCTATTTTAAATTAGTCTTTCTTTTATATATAATTTTATTATATATATTCTAATTCTCATCTTCTACATTTCTTATACTAATTATCATCATAAATTAATATATATTTATATTTAAATAATTTTATAAATTAAATGGATCCTAATTTTAACCAGTCTGATAGTAGCTCTTCCTTAGTAATATATAATCCACAAAAATCAAGAAATAATTTAATAAACTATATTATTAAAAGTGAACAACCATTAACATTTTCTGACGATAAGTATTTTGAAGAATATACTAATGATACTTTTACAAAAGAATTTAGAAAGATTTCATGTAATACTGCAATGAGAGATGTTATTAAAATATATAAAAACGAAAAAGAAAAATTAAAACAAGCATTTACGTATATCCCTGGTAAGATTGCTATTACCTCAGACATTTAGACATCTAACCAAAATTTCAGATACATAACTGTAACTACTCATTCTATAGATTATAATTGGGTTATGCAAAAAAGAATTATTTCTTTCTCTATGCTTTAGTACCGGCATACTAGCCAGAACATAGGTATGAGCATAGGAAATGTCCTTAGGGAATATGAAATACAAGATAAAATTATAAGTTTAACATTAGATAATGCAAGTAATAATAATGTAGTAGTAGAATTTTTAAAAAAATTAATTAAAACTTAATCTTAAGGGACAAATCTTTCATTCACGATGTGCTTGCCACATCAATAATTTGATTGTCCAAGATGAACTTAAATTGATTGCACCCCATTTATAAAATATTAGAAATTGTATATAATTCATTATTTTTCACCAAGTAAACAACTAGAATATAAACAAATGTAACACCTTTGGTAAACCATTTTAAAAATTTCAAATGGATGTTTCACATAGATGAAACTCTACATACTTTATGTTAAAATCTATATATGGTTATAAAGAAGTAATAACTCATTTTTGTGAAATGAGAATGAATGAATGTCCTCTAACTGATCAAGATTGGGACGTAACTCTTATAATGAAAGAATTTTTACAAACCTTTTATAATACGACTAATACTTTATCAAGTATATATTAAACTACATCATCAAACATATTATTTCAATTGTATACTATTAGTTTTCTATTTAAAAAATTCAGATTTCGTCCTGGTTTTGAAAATATTTGTAGCATAATGGAAAATAAATTCAGAGCATATTGGGAAGAATTTCCTCTAACATATTGTTTAGTAACTATATTGGAACCTAGGCTTAAATTCGTTGGACTAGAACGCATATTGGTTGATACTAATTCTAATATGGATTGTTTTAGTACAACATCACCTGAAGATGTTAGGATATTATTTACAAACCTTTTTAGTGAATATCAGTCTGAATTAGGCATTACAATTGACACAGGTGAGCCTGATACGCCCATTAATTTTTCTGATCCAATTAATAGGATAATGCATGATATTAGAAGAGGTAAGCAAGCAAATACTAATGGTACTTCCGAGTTAAGTAAGTACATAGAAATAGACCAAATTTGTTTTCAAACCAAATCAGACTTTATACGTTTGATTTATTGTCATGGTGGTTATCCTGTGGTTTTCATCATAGCCCGTGATTTGCTAACCATTCTGGTGTCTATAGTTGCATCAGAATCTGCTTTTAGTGCAGGTTTCGGAACACACTATCACCGGAAACCGTGGAGTGCTGCGTGTGTCTGTGGGATTGGTTCAAAGCAGAAGACAAAACTCAACAACTGCTAGTTGAGCAAGAACTTGAGGAGGACTTAATTGATTTAGAAATAGAATTGGCAATTTTGTTTATGTAATATACCCTTATATTTTCTTTCATTTGAGATTATTTGTTTACTACAAATGGTAGATACATGAGTGGGTGCCAACCAAGTTGGGATGTGCTCATGCTATAGTAATGTAGTTTCTTATCTCATACAATTTGTAATTTTTTAAAATTTAAAATAATTAATAAAGTGAATATTGTATTTCTTTTCAATTTTTGTTATCCAATTTAATGTAAGTAGATTTATATAACTTAGCAATTAACTTATATAATTAGTATGTGGATATATATATATATGTATGTATGTATATATATTTCCTTATATTATATAAGTATATGATATA
>JAUPMG010000010.1:9443761-9461918 GCA_031762675.1 Pachysandra terminalis
ATTAAAAGATATATAAAACTAGAAATCAAGTGCCATATCTATGAGGGGGAAAAGGGAAATATGGGGTAAATGATGGGGAAATCTGGGTAAATGTGGGATTTTTGATGAGTTTTCCCCCCAAGTTTTAAACAACCCTAAGTAGTGTTTAAATACATCATAATACATCAAAAAAATGCAAAAACAAATGTCTAACATTTTTTTTTAAAAACAAAAATTAAAAAAAACTGAAAATTTCCCCGATGTCGCTCATGTCGCCGCGAAGCGATTTAGACCCAAGGTTTTGTGTCGCCCCTTCGAAAATGGCGACATTGTAAACACTGTTAGACGCCTTTTATAGATATATCTTATATCAATCACGTACCGCCAGTCCTAATACTCTCCACGCATTCATTAGCAATTAGCACATTATTTTATCTCCCTTGAATGAATGTACTCTAATGATCTCATATTAATGCCCCCTCACCTTCAATGCAAAAAAAAAAGTATCTTGGCAATAATTTTGTAGAGACTTGTGGTCAAACTAATTGGTCGGAAGGCCTCCATTTCCATTGCTCTACTCTTCTTAGTGATCAACACTAGGAAAGGGGCATTGGTGATCTTGTATAAAATCCCACTAGAGTGGAACTCTCTCATCTCATAATTAATATCATGCTTGATCACATCCCATCTCTTTTGAAAGAAGGCTATTCCAATCCATTAGGACTTGGAGCTTTGTCCTTGTCCATATTCCATACTGCTTTCTTGATTTCCTCCTCTATGAACTCCTCTTGCCACACAACATATTCCATTGATTTGGGGCCCTCCAAATTTCCAATCCTAAAGTTAAAATCCTGCTCCAAACAGTAAAGCCCAGAGTAGAAATTGAACAAGGCCCTCAATCTCCTTATCCTCAACTAGCTCATCTCCCACAATCAACTTATCAATCTCATTATTTCTTCTACCATTTGCTAAATTGTGGAAGAACTTTGTATTTCCGTCACCCTTGCTCGTCCATAATGCCCTAGATTTCTTCTATCTCCTCATTTCTTCTTGTCTCAACAAGTTCTCCATTTCATTCTTCCTTCTTTTATTCTCTTAACTCTTTTGGTTCCAAATTTTTGACTTCTTCTCTACTGTCCAACTTCTTAATCCCCTCACTTGATCTATTTTTTTCCTGAATGATTCTAGGCCAAACTCCTTGTTCCACAATTTCACTTACTCCTTAACACACCTGAAAGACTAATAATGAATCTAAATCTGGCCCATCTAGATCTATTCCCATCGTTTTTTGACCATCACTCCTTAAATAGGCCTTCAAAAACAGGTTTGAAATCCACATATTCTCAAAATGGAATGGCAAAAGGATCCCTGCTCCTATATGTGGATACCAAAATAGGGTAGTGGTCAAAGATCATCCTTATCGAGGTTGACTGAGAAAAATGAGGAAAGTAACTATCCCAATCAGGGGATACCAAGAATTTTTTTAACCTACTGAATACTGGGTTCTCTTGCATGTTAGACCATGTAAATTTGCCCCTCTTAATGGAAAGTCAACTTACTCCAGGCCACTAAACAAGGTAAAGAAATTCTCATGCTTCTAGTAACCCTTCTAGCCACCCTTTACTCCCCCAAGACTCTGATAATATTGAAGCCCCAATTAGATCATAGTAAGTTCCACCTATTAAACGACTCTCTAATCTCATTCCATAGGCCAAAACAAGATCCTTAGGGCTCGTTTGGTACAACTTTTGAAAAGTAACTTTTCAAAAAGTTAAAAAGTAACTGCTAAGTCAATTTTATTATCTACTTTTCTACTTTTGTAATAAAAAAATATGTTTGGTTACACAAAGTTAAAAGCTGCTTATTTTTAAGAAAGCAGAATGTCCTCAAACCTCGGCTTTGGGGACACGGTGGTTACTATCTCCATCTACCTACGATCTAATATGCAATTAATAAATGACCCATTCAAAGGCATAGCACCATGGAAATTGTTGGTCTCAAGATTAGTTACTTCATTCTCTTCATCATAGACATGAACTTGGTTGTGCTCCCGTTGAATTGGTTTAACTCATAAAAAATGAACAAACTTCTAATATCTGACATTGAATCTGAGATGGACCCAGATAACTAATTCGAAGCAAACGAATTCGATCAATCAGATCTTTAAACTCAGCAACCAAATCATTGATATCCTTTTCTTTTCTGTATATTCTAAAATCCAAGTAATAAAAACAATTTTTGTAATCATGCTTCATAATAATCTTTTGCTATAGATAAAGCAACCTCCTTGAACTAACCCAATTGAACGATGATTTGTAAAACTTTGGAACTTGAAAGATAGTTTTGGTCTTGCTTCCTATTTTTTATTTTATTTTTTTCCAAATTTTAAAGAACTTTGAATGTATGTATTCAACATCATGGAAGCCAGAAAAAAAAAAGAACAAAGAAAGGAAGAAGTTGGTTGGGATCTTGAAAATTAAAAATAGGCTGAACAATAATATTATTAATGAAAAGCTTGGAAAGGAGCTTTAATGTTAAATTAAAATATAATAATTTAAAATGAATGAAAAATACAGAACTAGGAGCTCTTTGAAAATAGCATTCTGATGGCGATTTGATGATAAATCAGAAGGAATAGGGAAAAAATGTCCAGAATGGATAGAAAAGAGGTTTTGTTTAAGAGGTGTTGCAAATAAAGGAGATGGAGATAAAAGAGATTTGGAATGAGAGATGGGTATAGCATAAGAGAAAGGGGAGTAGGATAAGAAGTAATGGAGGGTTGGGTTCTTCCATTGTTGTTTGTGAGAGTGTTTGATGAGGTTTTTCTTTTTGGGTGAATGAAAAGGGGTGTTGAGAGAGCATATGGTCGTCGTCTAATCTTGTCGACAGTGATTCTATCGATGTTGTCAGACGTTCGGTGGACCATCCATAGTACTTTTTCAAGAGCTCTTCAGTTTTTCATGTTAGAAGAATTGTTTTGACAAATGGAAGAGGCTTGGATGCTTGAAAGTGTTGGGGGGTCGAAGAGAAAGAAAGAAAAAGTGAATTGACTTTCAACTTTTGATAAATTATTTTTTTCTGAAGAAATCAAAGAATCTCGACGAACCTGAACCCACTGAGAATCTAATTTTTCTGAAGAAATCAAAGAATAAAGTAGTAATACCCTTCTAGGCACTAGCATAATTAATACGGGCCAAAGGGTTAGCATCCCACCTATTGACGTGAATACTATACTTGCAATGATGGAACGCCACAAAGCCTTCTTCTCATTACTGTATCCCCATAACCATTTACCCAGAAGGGCCTGATTCTTCATACGAAGATTGCCCAAGTTAAGCCCACCTTTTCCCTTTTCCTTACACACATCGGCCCATTTTACTAGGTGATCCTTTTTGCCGTCACCACCCTCTCAAAGGAAGTCTCTCTGTAGTTTCTCCATCCTATTAATCACTGCCATGGGAGCATGAAATATAGACATATAATAGGTGGGCAAATTGCCCAGAGACGCTTGGATCAAGGTGATACGCCCCCCCCAACGAGATAATTACATTTCCAGGAGGCCGACCTCTTCTTCATTTTTTCTAAGACCGCCGTCCAAAAATGAACACTTATGTTTCCCATCCAAAGGCAGCCACAAATATTTCATCGACCAACTCCCCACCCCCACACCCCATGGTACTACAACACTCCTGGAGATAGGAATCCTCCAAGTTAATTCCTGACAAACTACTCTTTTCCGGATTCACATTTAGACCAGAAACCATTTTAAAACATTTGAGAATGTATTTAGTCCAGAAAACATTGTCCTTTGAAGCTTCCAAGAATATGATCGTATCATCAGCAAACTATAGATGGGACACAGAGAGATCTTATCCCTCGCAACCCTAAAGCCCTGAATTCTACCTAAATCCTCTGCATTCCTGAAGAACCGACTTCAAAGAAGTCATTAATATTGTCTTAAATACATGTGATAAGTGGCTTGTAGCAATTTATCTAAAATTATGTTCACAATGCTATTTTTGGCAATTTGAAACTGTTTTTTTTTTTTTTTCGTTTGAAATGGTAATGAGGACACTGCGCAATTTGTATTGCTGTTTTGGGGATAATGGTTATACCTTTGTGCTATTTCTTCTGCAAATTAAGTCATGATGCTCAGAACTCCCATAGTCCCATTTTTATTTTCTTCTCGAGAAAGATGTGGCTGTTGACATGAATTTTACTGCTTGTGCACTAACCTTTACCCCATGGAAGCACAAACATCTACAATAAGTACGGAATTAATCATTGTAGTTCTTTCTAGTATGCTTCACCTCAAGATAATATAAGTCGAAGTCAAAACACAATCCAGGGTAGTTCATCTCCTAGTCAAAGGAAAAAGGCAGGATAATTCATCTTGTTGGTCAAACACTACAAAGTTTTTGGCCTTATTGTTAGAAACTAATCTTACCCCATGGAAGCACAAACATCTACAATAAGTACGGAATTAATCATTGTAGTTCTTTCTAGTATTTGCTTCACCTCAAGATAATATAAGTCAAAGTCAAAACACAATCCAGTGTAGCTCATCTCCTAGTCAAAAGAAAAAGGCAGGGTAATTCATCTTGTTGGTAAAAAACTAGAGTGTTTGGCCTTGTAGTTTTTGACCTTATTGTTAGTAACAATCTTAAAATGTCAACAGGAGTTGTGGCTAATAGCATAAGCAATTTCTACAATCTAATTGTCACAATAATGAGAATATTGTAACTAGTCTACAGGTGGTATGAAGTAAGGTTTTGTTTTCTGTTTCAACTACGAAGCGATAGTGGTGTCAGATATGTAGAGGATAAAGAAAGTGAAAGATCAGTGCAAGTAAAGATAATCAACAATGGCATTTCTCAATTGGGTGGGGGTCATAGCACGAATCTCATTCTACAATTCCATTCCAGTCATGAGCCATGCTTATGATACACTAGATGCCCAAAAGGTTAAACATATGTAGTTTGGAATTCCAAGGAACATAATCTTATATAAGGTGTTGGTGCAGAAGCATGGAGTCTGATTAAGCTAATGAATATCCAATATAATGTTTCAGAACCATTACTAATCACTTACTAAAACCACCTCCAAGTATAATTCATTAAAATTATATAAAGCATATATGCTTTTCATGTAATGGCTGATCGTTTGTACTGCTTTTTTTGGCAAGATACCCACATGTTGTGACTGAACTCGGAACTCTGTACTTGTGGATATTATTTTCAATGCTTGTATTGTCTGCTAAATTGTTTTATTAAGTGCTATTGGAAGCACAGACACTCCAGTATTTTTTGTTTGTTTGGTCTGGATGCATCAAAGAATAAGATTCCTTTCCCCTGACTTCCTTGCTTCTTTCCTGTGATGTGTCTGTTGCTGTAGCCTTAAACTTGTTAATATGTTCTACTGTATCCTATTTGTGTGCATACAGTGCTCAATGCATCAATGTACCTCTTGCATTTATAATCATTAATTTTTACCAGCCCAATACATTTTGTAACCTCTTATATTTTGCGGTTTTCTTCCAAATAGGTTGTTGAAGTTTCCACCTCAAAAACTGGCAAGCATGGACATGCTAAATGTCACTTTGTGGCAATTGATATATTCAATGGCAAGAAGCTTGAAGATATTGTTCCATCATCCCACAACTGTGATGTAAGGCTCCGTCAACCCCCTCTTCTTTTTTCCGCTTCATTTCATTTGTGTTTATGGGGATCTTCACTATTTTAAAATATAGAATGATACCTCCCATGTTACATGACCTTTTTTATTCACCCTAAAATATTCATGCCGACACAAGACAGCATGGGCATGGGTATGGATCTGTGTTGGATCCTATACTGCCATGCCCAATTTTTCCACCATTCTAAACAAATGCCTCCTCTATCTTCATTATATACTTTACTATCAAGTTTAAATGTGTTGAATCTAATATTGTGTATAGGTAGTACTATCTTTACGTGCTTCTTAACCTATTAAGTTCAAAATATATAATATATTGGCTGAGTCCTCGTGTCTTATGAGGATCAGATGAGTCTTAACACCTCGACACCTGCACCCGAGTCCATGTAACATAGCATACATCAAGTTGCTACTTGCTAGTAGTGTTGTAGAAGTTGATTAGCTGCCTGATCCCTTTTCTATTTTCCTTATTTATTTTTTATTTTTTGGTTTGTGCAGGTTCCTCATGTCACTCGTACTGACTATCAGCTGATTGATATATCCGAAGATGGTTTTGTAAGTTATTTTTCCATCTAATTTGCAACAAGTTTCCTTGCTCAATTTCAGGCTTCAGGTTGGACTTATTAGCTCTACCCCAACTGGGATCGGGTTTCTTGTAGGTGAGCCTTCTAACTGAAAATGGGAACACAAAGGATGATTTGAGGCTTCCAACCGATGACAGCCTTCTCAGTCAGGTATTTAATTGAAACCGTCTCTGAATTTTTTAACTACCGTTAAACTGGTGTTGTGTTAGGTTGTCTTGATCTTGACAAACTCTATATTCGTTATAGATAAAAGATGGATTTGGTGAAGGAAAAGACCTTGTGGTGACTGTCATGTCGGCAATGGGAGAAGAGCAGATCTGTGCCCTCAAGGACATTGGCCCAAAGAATTAAGTCTGTCTAACTATTAAGTGGCTACAACTGTAGCTATAGCTCTACGCAAAAAAACAACTCTTTTTTTTACATTGGGTGCAAGTTTCGTTCACCACATGACATGACAAAAGTTATTGACCAATAGCCGTGTAGTAAAAACTTACTTCTAAGGCATACGTAAGGGGTTACAAAGTGTAACACGACAAATACAAAGCATCCCTCTATAGAGGGATCTGAACCCTATAATCTTGCGTTTATGGACGACGAAAGTTGGGTTTATGACAGAAATAATATGCCCCTATCATATTCCTTGATACCTACCATTATTTTATTTGTGGTTATGGTTATGCTACTACATAAGTTTTCTGAAAGTGCATGATTCAGCTATATCTTGGATATCTTTGCAATGGGATTTCAGTGGCCTGGTTGCTCTTGCATGCTGAAATTGTTCACTTCCAGGCTTGTGCTATTTCAATTCTTTTGAAGATGTTCATTTTTTATTCTGAAACATTTGTTTGAATTGTTGCAGGCTCTTGGTTTATATGGTGTGTTTCATTTTTGAGATGTTTATTCTATACAGTTATTTAACAGTTTTTGGAGTTACCTCATCAGTTTCCAAATTGTTCATTTTGTGGGCTTATCTATCTATCTATCTATCTATCTATATATATAGACTATTAAGGGAAACGGATTATTGGAAAGCGCTTATCTATCTATCTATCTATCTATATATAGACTATTAAGGGAAACGGATTATTGGAAAGCTTGTCAATTTTTTTTTTCAAAAATAAATTTTAATATTATAAAATATTTAGTAAACTAAAGGATAATAGTCTTTTTGGTTTATTCTAATAGAAGACAGTGAAAATAATTGTGTATTTCTTTTAATTTTAAATACAATATCAACGTGCAATATTGCATGTGTCACCCGTTAATATATATGAGAATAGTTGTTGGGGCTTGTAATTATCAAGTCTTAATATGAAGCCTACATACAACCATAGTTTTAAAGTGTCGAACCAATCCTTCGAAATACGAAATGCAAATTTTTAGACGAATTATTTTGGCCAAAAAAGTGCATACTTAATCTAAATTTCGGTGAAATTTCTCTGAAATAATTGTACTTTGGCCAAAACAATTTCGTCCGAAATTCACTTTTTTGGCCAAAATTTCGACTAAAATAAATCAAAACCTTTATTTAAAGGTAAAATAAAAAAATGTAAAAACTTATATTTACAACTCTATAAATAGCATCAAATTCTCTCACTTTTCGCCCTTCATTTTTTATCTAAAAAATTATTTTATTAATTATTAATTATTATAGAATAAAAAAAAGTATTACTAATTATTTTTTTATTCTGCTTATACAGATGCACAAATGAATTTCTTACTCGCAAAAATTGAAGGAAATCAAAAAATAAAGTTTAAAATTTCAATTTAAACTTTTATACATTGTATTTTATTTTTATTTTTTTTTAAAAAGTATACATTGTATTTTTTTTAGATGTCAGAATTTGAATCCATTATATTTTGGATACATGTATACTCTTTGGATGTTGTAATATAAATGTTATGTTTATTAGTTGTAAACTTTTGTATTATTTCACATTATTAGTCAAAATATTATTTGTTGTTTTTTTTTAAATTTGTATGTTCATAAATAATTTATTTATGATTTTAATACCGATCAAAAAAAATAATATATATTTTATTGAAAATATCACTTTTTATTGAATAAGTTTATTATTTATATTTTAGAAGTTATTATTTAGTACTGATGATGACTAGTTTGTAAAGTGTACACTTGTCACTATTTTATTGGTAGAATTTCTATTGTATATTTTAGACTAAATATATTTATTTAGGACATTAAAGTTATGAGAGTTTCTTTGACTATTCAATGCTTTGAGAGTTTTTTATTTGACTATTCAAATGCTTTGACCGTTTTTTCTTTAAGCATTTAATTATGTGACAGTTTTTATTGGAGACATGAAAGCTAGCAATAGTCCTTTAAAAGGACAAAAGAGGAACACACAAAAAAAAAAAAAAAAAAAAAAAGGAAAATAGGGGGAGTTCTCCATATGAAAGGGAGTTGATCATATATGAAATGTTGACTTTTTTATTTGGAAGAAAGAGTAAAGATAGATCTCTCTTTTTCTTCTCCTCTCTTATGTATTTCTGTGACATATATCATGTATATGATGTTTCTCTATAATAAAATGAGAAGAATGAGTGTTTGTATGGCAATCCGTGGATGTATGCGGTATTGCTAAACTACATAATTCTTGAGTCTTTATGTTGTTTTGCATTGTTTCGAAAATCGTACTTGTTGGAAGACGTAGCGCTGTCCGAACGACCGATTTTTCGATTTAGGTGAGTGATTGAAACATTTTCGAATTTCAAAAAGACCTTGTCTGGTACAAATTTGCCATATCAAGAGATCAACGGTCTAAATGGGTCTTATTTACCGATTTGTGTATCACCAGTACTTATGAAAAAAAGAAAGAAATTGGTTAAATTATGCATATATTAAATTCTATAAATAAAAAATAAATAAATTTATTTTGGCAAAATATCTGAAATTTTGCAAAATTTTGGCTAATTTTAAATATTATTTTGTTTAATTATTTTAATTAAAAAAAATCATCGAAATTTATCCGAAATATACAAAATTTCGGATACTTCGGTTTCGTTTGGGCGGCCGAAATTTAGTACTATGCATACAACCTAGCTTGTTAATTGAAGCCCGAGCTCATTACTGTAACTATATATAAACCGAGTTCCAACTGGTTTCAGACCCGGCAAGCTGATCCAAACGGTCCCCATTACACACTGATGGAGAGTTTAGATTGGCTGCACCATTCTACCATGTGGCAAAATTGTCTTGCTCAATGATTAAGTAAACCTGGTGAGAAAGACCGGAAGAAACTTTCAATATTTCACCAATTTTTCTTTTTCCTATCCAAAACCACCGTGTGGGTTTTAACCTTAGTTGGAATGAAAGCGATGGAGTTGGAGTGAAAGCGAGAGTGCGATACTGGGGGTTTTGACCTTAGTAGTACGTGGAGCGAAAGCGATTCTGGTTGTGAGAGCGAGAGAAATTAGAAAATGTTAAAATATCTTTAGTTAAAAGTCTTATTTTGTATTTTTTTTGGTTTCCCAAGGTATCTTAAGGTACGCCCAAGACTATTCCTCCGAGATATGGTCGGGCGCCGAAGCGGGGACCTCTCCAAACAAGATTTGAGGCATCCACAAGGACTTGATACTGATACCACTTGCTTAAGCGACCCGAGCCCCTTTCACTCGGGCCAACCTCAGTTGGTAAAGTCTTATTTTATAAATAGAATACATTTAAATCATTTTTTGACTTTTATTTGAAATAACAGGTCAATTTGTACCTTGTGCATTTATGAGAGAGAGAGAGAGATGAGTTAATGTGGAACTCGAATTTCTTGCAAGCTCATTTAAATAAAAGGACTCTTGGGCATGGAAACAGGTGTGTAAAGCCTGTTAAAATTTAATTTTTTATTTTTATTTTTGGTGAAAAGAAATAAATAGCATAAATTAAGGAAGCTCAGTTACAACAAGTCGGGAAGTAGAGGGCTCTACATCCTCTACAGCAAAGGGGTACAACAATCTATACAACATTACTTTGGTACCCAATAAATAAGCCACCGGTACCCCCAATCTTGGTACCCATGAATAAGTCATCGGTACCCCCACCCTTAGTACCCCATGACTAAGCCATCGGTACCCCTCCTTGGGTTTTCCCTTTGAGTGGGGGTACCTATGAAGTACCGATGGATTTTCCCATCGGTACCCTCCTCCCAGCAAAAGCAAACCAAAGAGCGCGTGAGAATGGGCAGTGCAGGAGAAGGTGGTCCATGGATTCAGTGTGCTCCATGCAAAGAGGATAGACTGCTTCCGGAAGCCCAATGCGTTGAAGTACCTCATTGGTGGTAATGCCCCAGTGACAACATTTCCAAGCAAAGAATCTATTTTTTGTGCACATGGAACATGCCACAGATTATGCCAGAAGGGATCGGAGCAGTCATCGATGGGCTCCTTGAGGAGGTTATATGCCGATGTGACCGAGAAACGTTCCGATGAAGTGAGTTTCCAGATCATCCGATCTTTGGTACGATAAGTCAAGAGAGGAATACCCATAACAATGTCAGCAACCCCTTATACCAGATTTCTTCAAGTTTATTACGTGCCCAGGTGTGTGTCATCATAAATGAGAGTGGCCACCAGATAGCAATGTATATGAGTTGGGATCGATTCCACCAAAAAATTTGATGGAAGCCATCCCAAATCAGACAAGGACATATCACGCTTGTTGGAAATTTGCCACCCCATACCCTTAGTGATAACACATTTAAGTTTACATAAATCTTTCCATACCTGTGAGTCCGAGCACTTGGCGGGGCTATGGAGAAAGGTACCTACAAGGAAATATTTAGCTTTCATAATCATGAACCATAGAGAGTTGTTACAATTGATCAAGGTCCAAGCTCGCTTAGCAAGAAAGGCAGAGTTGAATATGCTCGGCTTTTTGATGTTTAGCCCCCCTTCTTTGTTGGATCCACAGATTTTGCTCTAACATATAGTATGGAGGCTGTTGGAACCGTCAGCCTTAACTCATAGGACGTCCTAGCCACCTTGTCCAGACCTTGTAGTATATGTGCCGGGAATTTCATAGTAGCCATTAGTTGCTGGGGTTGGCTGGCAAGGGAGGTTTTGATAAGAGAGGCACGATCAGCTTGAGAGAGCAGCCTAGCCTTCCAGCCGGTAAGTTTTTTGTTAATGCGTGAGATCAGTTCCCCAAACATAAGCTTCGTAGGTCTACCACAATTAAGTGGAACCCCAATATAAGCCCCCAAGCCAGGCTTCCATTTGATGACAAGAGTTTTAATAATATTAGCTTTGTTCATCCCAACAACGTTAGGATTGAGAATCGGTGAGGACTTCTGAAAATTGATTTTATGACCCGCTTTAGCACAAAAAAACTCGATGGTGTTGATGATGTTTTGCTCATCAGAGCAAGTAGTGTGCCCAAAAATGAGCAGATTATCAGTGTATAGAAGGTGGGTAAGGGCCGGGCACTCCCGACCAATCTTAATACTATGAGTAAGTCCGGCACGCTCAGCCTTAGCCAAGGCCAGGGTGAGGACTTCTTGGCACAAGATGAAAAGGTATGGGGACAAGGGGTGGGTCTCCTTGTCGCAATCCGCATTGTGGCTTAGTGAAGCCGATAGGGCTGCCATTGATAAGGATGCTATATCTAACGGATGATACACAAAACATAATTCTTTGGATCCAATAGGAACTGAATCCAAAGGTACGCAAGGTGTGAGCAAGAAAGGTCCAACTTACGTGGTCATTTTCTTTGCTAAGGTCCAATTTAATTACAAACATCTCCTTTTTACCAGACTTCTTTTTTTTAATAGTGTGAATAACTTCCTTAGCCACTAAAATTGTCATGACCTGAATTCTAAAGCGTGTCTCACTCTCATGTGAGCATGGCTTTAGAGTTCCAAGCCGGACTCTCACCCACTAATACTCCAAGTGTATACTCGCCGTGGGTAGAAAACCACGATACAACAGAGAGTCCTACAACAAGATAGGATACCAGAGGAAAATAAATCATAGCACATGTATAAGAAAATATTACATGTGTCTAACACATAACATCAAAATAAAAATAAATCATAGCACATGTATAAGAAAATATTACATGTGTCTAACACATAACATCAAAATAAAATTCCCTCACGCCTCAGCAGGGCATAGGTGAGGAAATCAAGATAACCCCAAAGCAAAAACAGAAAAGGGGCAATCATAGAACAAGTATAATAAGTATATTGGAGTCAATACGCTCCTCCTCCCAAAATCCCTCAAATACATACAAACCAAAGAAATAATGAACAAAAAGAATCTATGTTAATGTCCATGGTCTCCTCTTCCAACTCAGCAACCTCGGCCATAGTTCAAATCCTGCCTATAGTGCTCTTCTAAAATGTTAGGAGCCAAAAGGCTTGAGCTACATGCTCAGTAAATACAATGTGCATATAGAGTGAGATTAACTAGGATGCCTGTGTATGCATGAGATGCCATGATCGATGCAATGGTTCATTCATTTATATGCAGTGACATGAACAATTCATAAATGACCCAACAATTGGTCTAAGCAATCACGTGGATGCAAATGAATGTTGTTGATATTATGATGTGATATGCTCACTCCAGATCCAGACTGTACCACCATGTATCCATTCTCGGATACACGGCCCCTTTTGAGCTAAGGTACCTCGCAGATTCTATGTGTACAACACAGTTTTAAGAGAATTGCGACCCTCGAGAATTCATGCCCCGCAACACTCTAAATTTTTCCGTCGGTGGGTCCGTCAGCGAGTGTCGTCGGTTCTGCCGACGACTCACCGAACCCCAAAGGTACAATTCTAACCTTCATCGGTTTCACCGACAGATCCATCGACAACCATCGGTGAATATCGTCAGTGTGACAGACCACTCACCGACAGCAATTAACAAAAATTCCTACTCCCTGTCGGCGAGTCCATCGGTGGATCGACACACCCACCGACAGGGCCACTCTGCACCTCCTTTTGTCTGCGAGTCCATCGGTTCCACCAACGACTCACCGACAGGTCACACCTAATATAGTTCATCGGTTGGTGCCCTCAGTAGGTGAGTTTTCACCAACCGGCATCCGTCAGTGAGTTCGTCGGCGGACGGTCGACTTTCCGACAACCGCAATTTTCTAGGTTTCTTGCCCAGATTTCACACTTGTCAACCTCTAGGTCAAACATCACCTAGGATTCATAATTTCTGGGCAAAATGAGCCTAGAAATGATATAAACTCACCACCAAACATTCAAATGAATAAATTTAAACATAATGAAGCAATCAAATCAAGACTCAATTAAAAACATCATTCAACATCTCATCTCAGTAACCTAATCCAAAAAACGTGGAGTTTATTCTCAATCTCATTCTAGATTCAGCAAAAATATCAAAGGAATCATGCAACAACATTTACATGAGCATACAAGCATCCAATGAATCCAACATTCAAGGAGAAATTCAGAAATCCCAAAGTAACACACAATAAATGCACACAAAGTATTTACCTAGCACAATCAAGTCTTGATGCACGAAAATCTGGTGAAGATGGCTCCTTGCTCAAGCTTCCTCCTCTTCTCTTCTTCTTCCTTGGAGCTCTCCAACACCCTTCTCAGCCAAACACAACACAAAATGAGTCTAGGGTTAGCCTAAACCCTATTCTCTAAAGAGGAAGGAATCTCAATCCTTCATTAGCTCTTGGATGCGAGAGTGAATCTCAACCATCCAAACACTTTAAAGAGAGAGGCTAATGTGTTGGGATGGAGCATAAAACATGTGTCCTCAATAGCTGGCCACAAATGGCCAAAATGCCCTTAAGAACACAGAAATTACAGAAACGACCCAAATGGAAGAGATAGTAAAATCTGAGGGGCGTTACAATTGTCATGTATAGATTGACCAGGAAGAAATGCACTTTGAGCTAGGCTAATTAACCGGTTTGGGTCCTAAGTGGTTAACCAGTAAACAGGCAATTATTTTGTACACAAAGTTGCACAAGCTAATAGTTCGGTTCTCATTAACCTTCCTTGGGTTATCCGTTTTTGGAATAAGAGTGATAAAAGTATGGTTAAGAGATTCAGGGAAGAAACACCCCTTATCCGTCAACATTTGACTACAGGCTTCAAAAGGTCATAGTGGATAGGAGAAACACCTTGATCATAGAAAACATGGTTAATCAAAAAGACCCACATTAGACACATCCACCTTTCTTAGCCGAAATACACCACCCATGTGGCAGACACAATTGACCAAAGTACTCAAATATGGAATGTCCCAGTCATTGAAATTTTGTGTCAACATGATAAGGGCAACACCCAAATCTCCACACCTGCACTCAGATCAAACGGTTTGAGCAAGCATAGAATTTTTTTTGTTGTGTCTACATATAACTCTATACAACCCCAGTGGTACACATATGAGAGCCAAATTTGGTTGGCTATTTGACAAAGCCCTGATGCCCCAAAAGTTTTTTTTGTGGAAATGTGCTAACAATGCCAATCTAGCTAATGATATTATGCACGGAAGGATTGGTTTTCCTATCGAGTAATACACTTTGTGTGCATTTTTTCATTTTCGTTTTTACTGTGTTTAGTATTATTACTTGATCTCAATCAACAATTGGCATTAGAGCGTGGTCTGATCATAATAGTAATGATGAGCACGTCGAATGTCAAGTACGATCTGGAGAAATTCTATGGAACAGGGAACTTCAGACTTTGGCAGCGAATGGTGAAAGATTTGTTGGTGCAGTGAAGTTTGGTGACGACATTGTATGGGAAATTGAAGAAGCCAGAAAGGATGAGTGATGCTGAATGGGAAGAACTGGAGTTAAAGGCAACGAGTACCATTCGGCTTTGTCTTGTAGACGAAGTGATGTATCACGTCATTGATGATGAATCTCCTGTAGGGATCTGGGCAAAACTGGAGAGTCAATATATGTCCAATTCTCTAACGAACAAGTTGTATCTTAAGCAAAAGCTATATGGGCTTAAGATGAAAAAAGGTGCTGATTTTACACATACAATCAAATCATCAGTGATCTTCTGAAGATTGATGTAAAGTTTAACGAGGACGATAAGTCACTAATGCTTCTAACATCTCTCCTGGTTTCTTACAAGCACTTGGTTACAACCCTACTTTGGGGAAAGAAAACTTTGGAAACGAAGGAAGTTATTGCAACTTTTCTATTATATAATCAGAGAAAACTGAACAGTGAGAATCCTCAAGGTGAAGCACTGGTAGTAGAGCTGGCAATCGGGTGGGTTCGAGTCGGGTTGACATAGGATTAACCCCCCCGAACCCACTCGTTTAATAAACGGGTTGAGATTACTCAACCCGCACCCAACCCGCCTAACCCTTCTGACCCATCTATTTTTTATTTTTTTATTTTTGGGTGTAAATACCTCTTCTATCTATAAGTGTTTTACTGTTTCCCTGTGTGTTCAAGGCTTCACGTTTACTGTTTCCTATGTGTTCAAGGCTTCAAGCACACAAATAGACCAAAAAACAAGAAAGCAAAAGAAAAAAATAATGGTCTATTTTCCATGTGAAATAGTTGTTTTTTAGATTTGGTTTTTTGTGTGGAGAATCCTTAATGACCTCAACTCTTCATTGCAGTTTGCAGCTTGCAAAATCGCACTTGTGCAGTCGTTCTTCACTGTGTTGTATGAAAATGAGAGACGAAAGAAGAGAGAAAATAATAAGGAATTGAAACCCTAATCTTATGCTCTACTTCTTCTGTCGTATGAGAATGTGAGAGAGGAAGGAAGATGGAAAATAGAAAGGGCTTCATCCTCAAGCTTCTTCTGTGGTATGGATGAGAATGTGGGAGAAGGAAGAGGGAAAATAGAAAGGACTAACCCTAATCTATCACTGTGCTTATACAGGGGTTAAAAAGGGGTTGCTTAAATTCCTATACAATAACTAAGGTATATACAATTTTTTACCATAGTTATAATCCGACGGGTCAGATGGGCTAACCCAAATCTGACCCGTTTATTCACAGGTTATAAACCCTCAACCCAAACCCGACCCACGGTTTGGAAACTTGAAACCAAACAGGCTAAAATGTGGACGGGTTTGGGCAGGTTGGCGGGTCGAGTTACAAATTGCTAGCTCTAGCTGGTAGCAAAGGGTAGGGATTGATCGGATAAGAAGAACTCTAGATCGAAATCAAAAGGAAAGATGAAGAACATAGAATGCTATAAGTGTCATGAGAAGAGACATATGAGATGGACTGTCCAAAGTGAAAGAAGGAAAAGGAAAATAAATATAAGAAAAATCCTCAAATACTGTGAATGTAGCAGATGATAGCTTAGATCAGAATGACAGAGATATGCTTTCGGTTTTATCAGGTTCTAATCATTTCACATATTCACATATTCTAGATTCTGGATGCTCCTATCACATGTGCCCAGAAAAGGACTGGTTCGATAACTACATGTTAGCAAATTGTGGTAATGTTCTGATGAGTAATGATGCTTCATGCAAGGTAATTGGAATATGCACGATTAAGATTAAAATATTTGATGGTGTTGTTAGGATGTTGGGTGATGTGAGGCATCTCCCAGATCTGAAGAAGAATTTAATTTCATTGGGTACCTAGACTCTAATGGCCGTAAATATAAAATAGAATGTGGAGTTATGAAGGTGACCAAGGGTGCCATGGTAATGATATAAGGTCAGAAGGTTGCAAGAAATATTTGCAAGCTATTAGAGACTATAATTGTAAGTGGAGTTACTACAGCAATATAGAATTAGGTATTGATGATACACTCTTGTGGCATATGAGTGGGTGTGACATAATGGAACTTCATAGAAGAACTCTATTGAAAGGGGGGGGAGAGGTTTACATCATGTAAAATGGATATCTACAAATACTGTGTTATTGGAAAACAGTGTAAGGCTCAATTTAAGACAGCAACACAGGAGTGAAAGCATTCTTGACTACATACATTCAGATGTTTGGGGACGAGTGAGAGTTAAACCAGATCTCACTAATTTGTGAGCTTCATTGATGGCTATTCTAGGAAGGTTTTGTCTACTTTATGAAGCATATGTTAGGGATTTTTGCCAAGTTCAGGTTATGGAAAGTAGAGGTAGAAAAGCAGACCGGAAAGCAGGTTAAATGCATCAGACCAGATAATGGTACATAGTACAAGGATATATAATTTATGAAATTTGGTAAGGAGCATGGCATTAAAAGGCACTTCAAAGTTCGAAAGACACCACATCAGAATGGTGTGTCTGAGAGGATGCAGAGCAAGGTGCCTGAAATTGAATGTTGGACTGCCTAAGAGCTTTTAGGACGAGACAATAAATATGGGATGCTTCATCATTAACAGATCACCCATATCAGCACTTGATGGGAAGGTTACAAAAGAGGTATGGATGGAAACATAAATAGATTACTCCATGATGAGGGTATTCAGGTATTATTCAGTCACGCCCCGGATCCCGAGGTGGGTGGCACGGATCACGAGGTGTGACCTTCAAGTTCTCAACCATAATTCATAAAGATAATCTAATCATTCTTTTATTAAATCAATCAGAGTGCGGAAGAAACATTTCAAATTAAATGGCTTCTTAAGAGCCTATAAATCGAATCAATCTATTCAACTATCTTATTACATCCAATCTGATCTTGGAATTCAAAAACAGAAATTAAAGTAACTGTCACAGCATCATATCCACGTAATCATCCAATCATCTTAACCTACAACAATAACAGGTTGCATGTAACAACATGAAAAACTGAAATAGAAAATTCTTTTTATATACAAGGGTATAATAATAATTTAATAAGATAAGCTATATCCTTTAATACTTATGTAATAAAATATATACTATCCTAATCTATATTATTATATTAAGACCTTATATAAACACACATAATAACCTATTATAATGTTTAAGGCTTATATAAT
>JAUPMG010000010.1:9484501-9499041 GCA_031762675.1 Pachysandra terminalis
CCACAATGCCATTTATTCACATATTTAGAGAAATTACTATATTTTTACACTATGTTCATAAGAAAAGAAAATTAAATTTCACATATTATGCATCCTAGGTTATTCTTGCTCTAATAGTCCCTCCACTTGTCATTTATTATATATATAACGTTCAAAATAGGGTTTGCTACCCATTTAACAGATCGGGTCGTTACAATTATACTTCTCAAATTCTAGGCACTTAAACTTTGGTGGTAGTTTGATGTTTGGGAACATACATAGGTTCTTGAAATGTGTCGTACCATAGGCATCATTTACCTTTAATCGACGCACCTCCTCTTGTAAGCTTTGAATCTGGTGCTTTACACTCTTCTCCTGAGGTTCCTCTGGTTCTCCCCATTCCTCCTCATTGTATTGAGGGAGTTCCAATGGTACATCAAGGATATGGAGGGGAGGAAGAGGTGGATCTATCATCGCCCTTAGAGGGGGAGTTGGTGGATTAGATGCAGATGCCTGGTGCTACTCAGGAATAGAGTGAGAATGGCTCTTCATGAAGACTTCCATCATCTAAGCCAAGTTAGCCATCTCACTTTCAGCTCTGAGTACTATTGACGAGTGATCGTGGTAGATTGATTGGGATCTTGTGCCATCTTTGATCTTAGTAGATATGGACTTCTCAAAGGTATATGATCCCTTTTAGGCGCAATGTTGAGTCCAAGAATGAAAGAGGTTTCCTGTAAATGAAAAGAAGGAAAATCTTTTGAGTATCATGGAATCTATATATACTTTTGTTAGTAAAGTTTTATCATTTGAAGTTCAACCAGTTCCATGTTCCATCTATTTTTGTAGGTAAAGGACGACAAGAACAAGAAGACGAATCGCAGAAGCTCCCACTGATTTTAATCCTCCGTCCCATCAGATTCGTTGCTCACTTGGAAGAAATACTCTCCAATAAGTTTGGAACTATCAGGAAATGGGAGTCTTTGATGCCCTTAGATGCCTTCTTGACCACTTACGCAGTCCATGCGAGCTCTGGTGTGCCAAGCCAAACTCCTGTTACATCCGGCATCCTACAACACCTCCCTTCACTGTAGTGTGTGGTGACCACAAGTGTTGGTCTCAACCATATCGACTTGGCCGAGTGCAAACGTAGAGCCATCACTATAGTTAATGCCGAAGACGTTGTTGACTACGCTATACGGCTCTTGCTTTATGTGGTTAGACGGATCTCTACAACTGATTGATATGTTCAAGGAGGTCTTTGGCCTAAAGAGGGAGATTATCCTTAGTTCTCACGTGATTTCCATCTCCATCTCCATCTCATGGCATTTTTATTTTTTATTATTAGTTTCTGCCATATATTTGATGAAATTCTGTTTTCTTTTTTGAACATGTCTATCAATTAAGAAGGTTGAAAGTTACTAATCTGTAGGTAATTTGTCTGGTTAGATTTGCTTTATAAGCTATTTGGATTAGATCGAGAATGAAATGACTCGTAGACTTCATGGATTGTACTTGTAGTGATATGATTTAGCTTTGCAAAATTGGTCTAGAAACAAATCAAATAACAAACGGATTCTGATTGGTAGTTTAACAATGGAGGCCACAAACCATTTGGAGTAGTCATTCAAATAGTGTTCTTCTTGGATTTTTATTATTCAATCATTGCATAGACGATTAGGAGCATTCGGATATCAAGCACAGCTGATCAGTGAATGCTACTTCTTCAAGCTGAGCTGGTCAATGTTCATGTGTTATCTGTAGAATGGATTGTAAAGGTAAGCAACCAACAAATCCGAGAGAGAGAGAGAGAGAGAGAGAGAGAGAGAGAGAATTTTATTTTTTCTAAATCATTATTTTTGTTTGCAACTCTTTTCACTTTAGTTTTCTCATACAAATTTGATTAGACTTTTGATTATTTGTATGATTATTATTTGCTAAATATAAATTTTTATATTATTACTTATAACCTTATCTTTTTATTTTATTTAGAATATATCTATAAATTAATCTATTGAATAAATAAAAAAATACTTTAAAAAAAAAAGAGAAAAAAATCGATCATATATGGCTTTTCTTTTTCCCTTCTCTTTAATTTGAATAATAGTTGTATAGGAACTCAAATTATATGAAGCATTTGGACATATGTGACACTATTTAACCTCTTTAAAAATTGAAAGTTTCAGTGAAGATGGTAAAATCAAATATTACATAAATATAACATTTTCATTGATTATTTTATTATCTCGACATAAATATAATTTAATATTGAAAAAATAGGTGGTTACAATATTTTCTCAAGATTCTCTATACGATACTATCACGTGCAACGCACGTGCATTAGTACTAGTAAAATTAAAAGTGAAACATACATTTAAATTCTATTTCACTTTGCATCCCCTTGTTATGCTTGTCTAAGATTATGTCAAAGTTCTTAAATCTAGCAAGTTAGAACAATTTGAATCAAAATACTACAAAAATATATAATACAATAAGGAAATTAAATCTTTTGAATGAAGAATAATAACGTGAGATCAATTGCTAAATATATATAACTGTTAAAAAGGTAAAAATCTCTTAAATGATTAAAAAAAATTATCTTTCATATTTAAATTTAAAAAAGGGTTTCTACATTCATATCTCTATATTATGGAGTATTTATATTTATCTCTTTGCATTTTTTATATTTGTATGTATCCCTCTACTATCATAATTGTTGCATTTGTACACCTGACGTTAAAATATGCAAATTTTGTTACTTATTTTTAGGCTGTCAATGAGCCGAGCTTGAGCTCAATATTTAAGCTTGTGAGCCAAGCCCGAACCCAAAAAGAGGCTCATTATTTTAACGAGCCTGAGCCGAGCTTAGGTAGGCTTGGCTTGGTTAAAGCTCGACTCGATCTTATATACGATATATAAACTTATGTATCATAGGTATCAATGTTAGTGGTGTGTTGGTTCCAAAAAAAAGTTAGTGGTGTGTTAGTTCCAAAAAACAAACTTAGTGGTGTAATGACCTAAATCCTCTAATTGAAGGGTTTCTTAATTTATATTAATTATAGTGTATCTTATTTTGCATTTAACCATATAAATCACAGGTTACATTAGTATAAGGGTGTATTTTATATTTAAATTTATTATTTTGGAGTCTCTAGTGTAATTATTATGTATAAGGGGTAATATCAATAATCTGGATTTTTGAATTCTAATTCCATTCAAGGCTACGTGGGAGAGATTGGATTTGTTTGTTGAAGAGAAAGGAAGGAAAGTAGTATATTGTCCCTCCCTTCCTATATCTTGGACGTACGATTGAATCTAGGAGAGAAAATATTGAGAGGAGAGAATAGAGAGAAATGGTTTAGATCTGGAAACTAAACCTTAGCATCCTTGTTGCAGTGCCAAGAGAAGAGAAGAAAGGAAGAAGAAGAAGAAGAAGAAGAAGAAGAAGAAGAAGAAGAAGGAAAGACAGGAAGAGTAGAAGAGTAGAAGACATTGGTGATTTCTGAATCAAGAAGCACAGATCAGGTAAGTTAAATCTTACTTTATAATCCTTTTATGAATTCAATGTATTCATATTCATGTTCTTGATAGTTCATATGAATTTTTAATGATTGCTTGCATAAGATCTTGTTTAATGTATGAAAAATAGCATTGGGTATGATCTAATATGTTCTACAATGAAAATCACCCAGATCGCACCCCCTCGGTAGCCCACCTGTACACTAGTGAGCCTGCCGACAGGGACTTTTTTTAGGCAAAATTAGGCCATCAGTAGGCACCGGTACCCAAGTGGGCCTACCGATGAAGCCTACACAGACCTGTACCCATCGGTAACCACCGGTACATCGGTGAGCCTACCAACAGGGACTTGAGTTTAGGCTAAAATAGTCCATCTGTAGGCACCGGTACACTAGTGGACCTACAGATGAGACCAATACACAGACACAGGTTAAGTTTTGGTTTTGGAAATGATGTGGGCCTGTACCATTGACTTAGTTCGGACTCAAGGTAGATCATAGGCATCCTCTTGGAGTTCCATGATTGTTGGGTACCCATCATTCACCCTTGGACTTGACTATGATTGAAATTGGATTGATAATTGTTAATAATATGCTACATTCATGTTAGGCTTATGTAGAATGTTAAGCGAGCCCGAGAGGTGGAAAATAAAGGGTTTCCTTACGAGGTTTCCTAAGGGTTGACTATACACCTTGTGGATCGAAATTGCCACTTAAACTAGGGTAGGATGCTTGCAAGCTCCTATACAGGTTGGAACACCTTGAGTATTGTTCAATCTTAAATTATCATTGTGGTTGGAAATTCCTTGAGTAGCCTCTACTCTAAATTAGCACAATGGTGTCCTTCTACCATGGGTTAACACTCAGAATGAAGAGGGGAAATCCATCTGTTCCTAGTGGCATATGCCCGAAATTTGGTTTGTATTGTATTGAAAGGCACTTAACAGGCTATATTTGCCTAGCAAATTCATTTGCATATCATCATAATTGCATTACTTGTTTGAGCATTCATCTAGAGCATATGCATGATTCATTTATTTATCTCATATCATTATTAAATTCATCACATTTAACTTTTGTATTGTATGCTTGTACTGCTATGACTTGACTTGAATCTATTGATATCATATGGGGATGGATGACTGTTTGATTGAATTATTGGGCATTCAAAGCTCACACAATTTCTCATGTTGCAGGATGAGAAAGCTGTTGATGGACTTGAACTTGGATTGGATTTGTTTTGCTGCTGCATACTTTTAACTATTTATTTCATGCTTTAGACTAGGGCTTTTGTGAGAACTTTTGGATGTAATAATTGTAGTTGATTATTTACTTTGGTTTAAACTCTTTTGGGGTCATGACTCAGCTGAAGTCATAGACCGTTGGTTTTCAATTATTTGTTTTATTTTAGCTTCCGCAATTGTGATTAATAAAGGTATGTTTTACTTTATCACCTATGGTTTGATATGGCAATCCACGTTTCAGCAATGAAACCCGAATGTTGCACTTCGAGATCTGTGCAGTCCCGCATAGGGAATTGTGTTTGGGGGTGTGACAATGGCATGTTTAATGAGTCAACTACTTAATTAATTGTAAAGCTAGGATTTAGTAAATAGTTAAATAGTTCAGTTAAAACTTAAAAAAATAGAATTAACTAACTCTTGGCCTTTCACAAGTCGAGCTTTTACGAGCTGAACTTTCATGAGCCGACCCGAGCTTTTGCGAGCCGAGCTTGAGCCTTGAAAAAACTAGCGAGCCTGAGCCCGGAAATTTTTACCGAGCTTGAGCCAAGCCCGAGCCTTGTTCAAATTTTATGGGCCCAAGCCGAGCTGGGCAAAGCTCGGCTCGGCTCAGCTCGTTTACATCCCTAACTTATTTTTACTGAATGACTATAATACCCTTTTACTTAATAAGTGTTATTTTTCCTTCATCCCCATATGTTATTGCTTTTTTGCATACATGTCCCTATATTTTTCAAATTTATTATATTTGTACCCTTAATGATAACATATTTTGTTTGTAAAAAAAAATAACCATAATATAAGTTCTTATATCTGTTAAAATTAAAATGTAAAGAAGATATAAAGTAGATTTTCTTATGACCAAAATAAAGATTGAAAATATAGTTTTAAATGAATTAAGTAGGCATTTTATTAGGTATTAATATCTTAGACAGAGTGGAGTCAACACCACTGTAGTTCTCTCCTCATTTTGTTTTATCAAAGCTATCACCAACATTCGTAATTACCTCCACCACCTGTAGTGATATTACTACCATCTTCAGTGGTGGCGCCACTACCACCGCTACCACCACCACCACCTTTAATGGTGGCACACCATCACTTACAACATGTTCATCACCATCATTTTATCGTTGTCATCATCACTTCTACTAGCGGTGCACCACCACTACCATCACCAATCGTGGTGGTTGCACCACCACTTTTGGTGGTGGCATACCATTATTTACAACATGAATATTACTTACAACAATAGTAGTACTTCCATATCATCACTGTCACAGCTATCATATCCAGCGATAATGTGACCACCACCTCCACCACCTTTGATGGTGGCATCACCATCGCCACTACCACAACCATCTTTGATGGTGGCTATCTTCACTTACAACATGTTCATCACCACCAGATTATCGTTGTTACCATTACTTCTAGCAATGGTACACCACCATTACCACCACCAACTCTGGTGGTTGAACCACCACCACCACTTTTGGTGGTGGCATACTATTACTAATAATATGAATATAATATATAACAATGGTACTACTACCATATCATCACTGCCACCGCTATCATTTCCAACAGTAACGTCAACACCTTCTCCACCACCGCCACTACTACCACCATCATCTTTGATGGTAGTACACCGTCACTTATAACATGTTCATCACTATCACATTATCGTTGCCATCATCAACTTCTAAAAGCGGTGCACCACCACTACCACTACCAACTCTAGTGATTGAACCACCATCATGACTACCACTTTTGGTGGTGGTATACCATTACTTACAACATAAATATCACGTATCACAATGTTACTACTATCATATCATCATTTTCAGCGGTAATATTAACACCATCTCCACGATCATTGATGGTGGCACCACTACTATTGGTGTTGACAAAAATAATTATCACCACCATTACAACGTACCAACCATAACGACGATATTACTACCAAAGCACATCAAATATATGACAAAATCTGACTCGACTGTTCGAACTTATCGGATATTTTAGTAGATTCAGATTGACAGAAACAAATGATAGTAAGTTGTAAGTCACTTTCTATAATTATTTTAATGCATTCCAAACATAAAAAGTGAAAACTACTGATTTTCCACTCTATTTTCTAACTTCCAACCAAACGGCAGAAAAGTTTTAATTTTCCTAAAATTATTTTACATTATAACATATTTTTCATGTGAAAATTTTTTACATCAAAACAAACGGAGCCTTAAGCTCAAACAAAATCATTAATCTTTTGCATTTAGGGCATACTTTCATCTTGCACAAATCAAAGGATAGAAACAAAATCATTAATCTTTTGCATTTAGGGCATACTTTCATCTTGCACAAATCAAAGGATAGACAAAATCCAACGATGGATTCTGTGCTCATATAACATTTATAGTGTGGTTGAGTGTAGGATTCTGTGCTCATACAACATTTATAGTGTGGTTGAGTTACACTCTAGTACTACTCATTATACTTAACCGAATATCACTATTTATAAGGAATAAATGTTAACCAAATTTTTTTATAAGAAATAATAAATTATTTCCCTCTTAATGGTTTTGCCTTTCTTAGATTCCTAAGCGCAATAGAAAAAAAAGTTGTTCTACTGACAATTTTAGCCCCTATGGTCGGAGTCAAAGCTAGTGACAAGCTGCGGGTTACGCCGTTAAATAAAACCTCATCTAAACGAACGGTGATCGCCGGTTTGAAGGTAACGGAAAAGGTAACGGCGTGCGTTGCAGCTCAAACACCTGGTCAATATTAGTCAAAGAACAATCTCTTCTTGCCTCCTTTAAAACCCTCTTTCTCTCTCTTCATCTCCTCTCGGCGCCGAAACCGATTTCCATGCACAAAACCAGTTTCGGACACTAAAACCGTCCGAAACCCGTTTTAATCGCTGCAAACAACAGAGCTTACATGGCGGAGATAGAAAGCTTGGAAGCTCCGAATGAGGAAGAGAGAGAAGACGAAGAAGAAGAGGAGAAGCCTCTATCTGAGTTACAGAGCTCTATTCGTCCTATTACTGTACCTGATCGTTTTTCATTCGAAGCAGAGTTCAGATACCGGAGTTCTCAGTCAGAAACCCTAACGGTATCTCCGTCGATACCTTTATTGGAGAACGATCATGATTCCGATTGTCCTTCTTTCTCTCAGCTACTCGCCGGTGCAATGGCTTCTCCGGTTGCCAATTCGACGGCAGTCTTTCGTGATGGATTGATTGTGAAGCCGACAATTCCAACCGTCACGGTCGATCCAACGGGATTTCCGATTGTTTCCCCTTCGTCGTTGCTTGACCCTGCCGGATTCAAGGTTGTGAGTTTTTTCATTGTAAATTTTTTCTTCTATGGAGAATTGGAAACGCATAAATTACTATAGTTACTGTCTTTTTCTTCTTATAAGTTGCTGATTATCTTTGTGAAAACTTTGTATGCATGAGTTGGTAAAGTTGTGTTGTTCTTTTGCTTATTTGGATATTTGATTGGAGCTGGTGTTAAAATCTTCCTGTATTTCGATCTGTAGATGGTATTAAGATTTTTTGTAAGAAAGATTTTGTTGGTTTTGGACTGATTATTTTCTGGAGAGAGTTGCTACAGTGGTTTGATCGTTTTAAGTCTTTCCTTTGTAGTTTTTAATTGTGCTTTGTTTTCTAGAGATGTCGTATAAGTCCCTTTTTTTGGTTGCTGACGGGAAGTTATGATTGGTTGGAAAGTGGATATGAAGCTTCTGTAATTTGGCTTTTAACAGGTAGCACATGATCTGGGGAAGATCATGCACAAAGTTTTTGTTTCAGATTTGTTGGCTCTGGAATTTTCTGAAGAAAGTTGTGAAAATGATATTATTGTTTCTTTGTTTTTCTCATCAATCTTTTCAAACACACATACACGCATATATATGTGTGTGTGTGTGTGTGTGTGTGTGTGTGTGTGTGTGTGTGTGTGTGTGTGTGTGTGTGTAATTATTTGATATCTTTCTGATGTAGTGCTTTAAGTTTTATATCTTGAGAAGTTTAATACAAATCTCTTGTAGATGGTTTAGCAAATGGGAATTTTTTATTCAGATGAATGAAGAACTTCTACTCACAGATTTAGGCATTATTGTGGACCATAGGTTGCATGTTCTCAGATCAGTCCTTGGCTTGTGATCTGGTAAGGATCACATAGTAACTACATCTACAACCTAGGAGCCAGATATGTGGTTTTTCACTTTATGGAGATAGGACGGTGACATGACTATTTCTTCTCTTGATTCTTCATGGGCATGTTATGGACCTTTGGCAGATGTTGTGGTGAGTTGGGAGCTCCTATCATGTGGAGAGGCACCAATATTAGTGGTATGTAGCAATGTTAGTGAATACATAAGGTAGTGTTTTACACCGTATCATTCCTAAAGGAGGTGAATCTCATCAAGAGGAAGTCAAGGCACAATTGAAAGTTGCAGATTTGATAGAGAAGATGGATCTTGATTACCATAATAGATAGGTTCATTGCTATATTTGTCTTTGTTCAATTTCCTTGTTTCACCATGTTAATCTCTATATAAAGCAATTCTTCATAAAATTTAGTATGTCTTCATGGTATCAGAGTAGGTCGATCTGCTCATACTAGTTTGGTCTGTATGTTTCCTTCAACTTATCCTCTTCTCCTTGGTGTCACCTCACCGGTGACTGGCACTTCTTGCTCATAGTTTCCAGGAATTGGTACGGGGTACAGGTACATTCACCTAGAAAAAGTATTGGGCACAATTCAATTGTTTTGTTAACTATTTTATTTATTTATTTTTGTTAGCTTTGACCCTTGAAAGTTTATTTATTTATATGTGTATGTTTTGTTTTCTTTTTTTTTTTTGCTATCTCACTTTGGACAGTTTTTCTCTACTTATTGTTTTGGGAATCTTCTTTAAGAATTCCAGTAATATATTTCTTTTGAGAGATCTTTTATTACTTCCTAAAATCTCTCTAAAATCCTTTTTGGTGCCAATCTTATCCTCCTTATTTAGCAAATGAGTTTTTATAAGTAAGCATGTTATTTAATTGGTTAACAGAAAAAATTAGGTTAAATGAATCAATTGATATGAATGGAGATTCCGGGAAGTTTCTAAAATGTTCCCGAAGTTGTTTCGTAGCAGTCCTGGAATTTGGTATGATTGGGACTGGTAAAAGAGCATCATTCACATTTCAATGCAACCCTCTTCTTGCCATCAATCAGGTCTACTACTAGTCATTTTCTTTTAGTTATATATTCATCATTTAATTAAAAAAATTCATCCCACGTATCTGACTCTTAGCAGAATCCTATCGAGTATTCTTTTTCAGATGTCAAATAGCCACATCCTATTGTGGCCCATAATACCTCCCTTCTGGGTAAATGGTTGTGGCGTTTCAATTCAAATAGAAATGGATTTTGGGCCAAGATCATTATCAGTAAGTATGGAATTCATTGTAATGGTTGGGACATTAACCCAAGAGCCAAAGTGTATAGATCTAGCCTATGGAAGGAGATTGTCTCTATCGGTCCTATCTTCTATCCTTTTGCTAGGTTTCGTGTTGGGTCAGGTAATCATGTTAGGTTTTGGTTAGATCTTTGGTGGGGTTATTCCCTCCTATCTGCTTCTTTTCCCCGGATTTTCGCCATGGTTTCTTCGAGAGACGCTTCAGTTTGGATGTTTTGTCATTGTCCCCTCATGGCCTTAATTGGAATCTTTCCTTCCGTCGTACCCTTCGATCGGTCGAAGTCAAAGAGCTTTCTGATCTCTTCATTGCCCTTAGTGATGTGTTTCTTGATCCCAATCAACCTGATACCCGTATTTGGTCCCTTGATCCTAAGGGGTTTTTCTCAGTTAGCTCTTTCTACAGTCTGATTAGATCTGACCACCCCCTCTAGGTAGTTTCTTTTTCTTTTTGTACTTTGTGGAAGCCAGTTGTGCCTCATAAAATCAAAGCCTTCGTTTAGACTGTCCTGCTGTATAAGATTAATACTTGTGACTTGCTTCAGAGGATGAGGAAATACTTGGTACTATCTCCTCCTAAATGTTTTTTGTGTTTTGAACAGGGAGAGTCCATTGACCATCTTTTTCTTCACTGCAGATTTTCGTATCAGATTTGGGTTTTTTTCTTACAGCTGGTTGGTGCGGATTGGGTTTTCCCTAGTTCCATTCTGGAGCTCTTCTCTCAGTGGAGTTTCCCCTTTTTGTCTTCCAAGGGGAGAATTATGTAGTGGGAGCTTTTCTTTGCGGTCCTTTGGTTTGTTTGGAGAGAAAGGAACAGGAGAATCTTTGACCCTGATAAAGGCAGATTTCAGTCCTTAGTGGAGGAAGTTAGATTTATTGTGGCCTCTTGGGTAAGTATTCTCCCTGGTTTTAAGATCTATTCTGCTGCTGATATTTACCGTTGTTGGTCGGTTATTATCTTTTTGGAGGAGGCCAAGAAGGAGGTGGTTGCTTGATGGATTCCGTTGTCTTCAAATGTTATGAAGGTGAATGTCGATGGCTGTTCTCTCGGGAATCCTGGGTTATTAGGGATTGGTGGAGTGTATAGGGATCACGAGGGCGGGTGTCATTTTGTTTTTTCTGGTCCCATTGGAGAGGGATGCCTTGCGTGTTGAGACCTTGGCGATTGTGACGGCCTTAAGGCATGCTTCTAGTTAGGGTCTCAAAGATTTGATATTGGAAGGAGATTCGGATACTGTGATCTCTTGGTTTGGCAGGTGTACGGACTGTTCGTGGAGGTTTTTCCATCTTGTTGCTCTGGGCCTCTCCTTCACAAATGGGTTGAATATCTCTTTCAACCATGTGAAGCAGGAAGCCAATTCGGTGGCGGATAGACTTGCCAGACTTGGTACTTCCAGAGACGATCTTTACTTTGGTCCGGTTACTCCAGGGATGGAGATTGATGATCTTTTGTCTTAGTCTGTAGCTCTTTTCTGTTAACACCCATTTGGGTTTATGTTTTGCTCTCTTTATTTTCTTTTTTGACGGTTCTCGACCCTCTTTTTGCTGTCTTTTCTCTCTCTCTTACCTCTTTATAATATAATTCTTCGTTGACTATTAAAAAAAAAAAAATAGCCACCACATCCCACTATATCCTTCCTCCTTTCTTCAACCCTTTCTATGCTTCCACTCTCCTACCTTAGTCCTCGTCCATGTCTACACAGTGGCCAGACTTGAATCATGGTTTTGTCTCGGCAATGGCCTTCACATAGTATTTAATTGTGTTCGATTGAAAATACAAAGTGATGGACAGGTCTCAAGCTGACTTCAGCCATCTCAAAATCAGACTTGTGGAAAGACACCCAGGCTCGTGTTATGCGGTCCAATATGAGTTTGAGTTTGGTTACTTATACTAGGTAACTTTTTCTTTTCTTTGTTTTGTAGGACTTTCTTATCTTACAAATGTTCTTGGAAGATCATAAAATGAAGTCCTTAATGGGTTGTGTCCTTTGTTATGTGCTTGTTGTGTCAGTTGTCGGTTCCCGCAAATCGGAGACTTTGATCATTGCAAATTCTCTTCTCAGTTTCCATATAACTAGGCATTCCAATCTCACAAGTAGAATCCAAATAATGAATTCGTCACCACGGACGCTACCAAATCTCGCTAGTTACAGAAAGAGAATGACAGCTGTTAAGTACTTGATCAGCCCCCAATGATAAGGAGTCATTCCTCCTCTTTTTCATGAATTATGCCGTCACAAGCATTGTTGAGGGAATTTTCAACTCCATGAGTCACCTGTTTGTTGCAAATCCATTCATGACGCGAGTGCAAATGCTTTTCAATAATTTTTGGAAACTTCAACAACACCTTTTATGGTCCCCACAATAAAGAAAATTTCACTTGTTTGCAAGCAAGGTTTGCTATGTCAATGTCGCAAGACATGTCGCAAACTGGTAAGATCTGCGACATTTCGTGACATGTCGCGACATCTGGGGAAAAATGGAAAATTGAGGGAAATCTTAGTTTTTTGATGGAATTTTGATCCCAACTCCTAGATGAGCATAATTGGGGCCTAAATACACCTTAATACATCAATAACATGCAAAAAAAAAAAACATTCCCTTAATCAAGACCATTAGTTTAGGGTAGATGTTGTAGTGTCGAGTTGTCAGTTCAAGACATAGTGTTTAAACTCGGTTTCGGATCGGGGATCGTCCTGGTCCTAAACCGAGTTGGGTCGCCGATCCAATTCTGGATCGGACGATCTGAAACGATCCAAAAATATTTCTAAAAAATTAGAAGAAAAAAAAGAACAGAAAGAGGAGAAAGGAAGAAGTCGGTGACTTCGTGACAGAACCATAAAGCTTCCATTTTCTCTCACTACAACTAGGGAGAGAATCAATACAGGCTGCGTTGCTCATTAGCAGTATTCTTCGTTGAATGAGGACACTTTCTGAAAATTGAGTATCCATCTACCAAAGCCATAAGGAGAAGGGTAGAAAAGGTCTTGCATAGCATTCTATGAAACAATCCATTGTACTGAACCTGTGGAGGAATTAGAAACAAATACAAAAAGAATTGCAGAGGAAAAAGGAAGGATGGAGATTACCAAAAAACAGAGTAGCCGTAGAAATTAACACCCAATGATCCAAAGACATGAAAAGAGGGAAGGCGGAAGAGAAGACGGTCCCAATTGTAGAGAGAAGCCGTCAGCGCGCCACGGGTTTTCAAAGGTGTTCTGATTCTTCTGAAGCCCTTAGTTTCCATTTCTTCCCTTTTCTTCCACCACCGAATAGAGACGAAAGAAAAGTGGAGAATGGGTGTTGATTCATGTGTCTGTAGATTTAAAGCAGCCTTTTTTTTTTTTTAACTTTAAAGACATGGGCCGGACGATCCAATTTGGATCGTCAGGTCTGACTCGTCGATTTGTGACGGATTGGCCGATCCATCATGGAATTGGCTCGAGTTATTATTTTTTTAATTTTTTTGGGATCGGCCAGGGATCGCGGCTAGTCCCTGGCCAATCCCGAGTTGGATCGGCCGATCCTTTACACTATGGTTCCAGACTCCAGTTGTACAAAATGTCAAAAAGTAATACATCCAATTAAAGTAGATAGATTGTTCCTATAATTTTTACTAACTATTTATTTATGTTTTCATGATTTTATAGGATTTTTTTTAAAAACAAATATAGTTTTTCCCTCATGTCGCAGGGAAAAGGGAAATCTAGCGACTTGCCATGGATTTCGTGTCGACAGTTCCAAAATCGTCGACATGTCGACGACATTGAAAACACTGTTTGCAAGTCAGTTCCACCTCACTGCACCTATGGAGATTTTTCAAATCCTTATGAGTTTGAGAGGAAGTAATAGAGAATATGTGAGATATTGTTTTGCACCATATCATTCCTATAAGGACATTCATATATGTAAGTAGTTTTTTTTCCTTGTCTTTCTTGTAGGGGCAATTCGGAATGTCACATCAAGAAGTCTTGGCAAGTGTCACAGCTCAAGCTGCTCAAGCTGCTCAAGCTCAGGCACAGAAGCAGCTTCAGGATGGGTATCCATCTTCTTCATCAGAACTATCGCCTGTTTCTGTTACACAATCCATGTCATCTCCACCAAGTTCAAGTCCTCTACGACAAAGATCCCCACCAGCAGATGAGGATAATGATGTCTGTATGCCAGAAATGGATGAGCAGAATTTCTCTGACCAGAAAATTAAACCTGCCCAAGTCATTGTGAAGGTACCCTCTACTGATGGGTACAATTGGCGAAAGTATGGTCAGAAGCAGGTCAAGAGTACTGAAAGTTCTCGAAGCTATTACAAATGCACGTATTCTGATTGCCATGC
>JAUPMG010000010.1:9503838-9534197 GCA_031762675.1 Pachysandra terminalis
AGCCTCGTGTTGGACCGAGTTATGAGGTAAAGTTATGTACCAAGTGAAAGAATGGCCTATCAGGGAGTACCCAAATAGTCTTAACTTATGGTATTCACTCGGTGATAACTCTCCGCACTGTACTGTAAATCGGCCCACATGCTCAATGGTCGATTAACCAACTTCCCCTGAGAATAATGAGAAGTCAGGGATCTTGTATCCCTTAGGGAATTCATACCTAAGATCCACCCAATCAAGATATGGTTTACGGTATGATGGTCTAGACAAACACCAGGTTGGCATATTGGCTACTGCCTCTTAGACCCAGTGATATACTTGGCCTCTCTTCGTTTCTCTGACCGGTATGGGTGCCTAAACATCTACATTCGGCAGCACGTATTCGGTCCTTGCCTGACCGTTATGGCCAATGGGATCATTTCGGTCATTTACCGGCCTAGCCGGCCTTGGAGGAATAGGCCTGGATGGTGGTAATTCAACAGGGTTAAACACCCTGTTCCTGTTAAAATTCCTCCTGGCCGAGCTTTCGCCTTCTCTGGCCGAACTATATTCACGCTTGATCGAGGACTCCATTTCAAAAAGAATTCTAGTGCACCCTTCTGCAATGGCTGCATAAGTGCGTCCTTGATCAGCGCCTATCCTCATTAAAATATGATTTATATTCTGTAACATCATTATGACACAATTATTAAATGGAGTGGATGTCGATCCTACCTCTGCCATTGGATTCACCTGGCCAAGTGTTTTGGCCCTGTGCGGCAATGCCTTCCAGTATCTCTTCTTGGATGATGTCCATTCCTTCGCAGTCATCGTCTCCTGGTCATCCACCAACTCTAGTTTTTGGCGCCATTTAGCTTTATCAGATGTGTCCCATCGGGCGTACCAAAATATGTTGGTGCTGTAAAGGTACCAACTCCGACTCACTTCCCGGTCGGTTTGTACGTTCACTCTCTGTCGGGTGACCGAAATGGGTGTGGGCGTGCCAGAACTCTTAGGAGTTCACCTGAAAGATAGGTTATGTGAGTTAAACTGCGTAAATTAACTATTAATCGGTCGATTATATGACCGATTGTGAATCAGACGATTATGTGGCTTCCAATCTTGAAGGACCGATGGCCAATCCAGAGAAACTGATTTTACCCACTCAACAACACCATATATATATATATATAAACCAGAACAAGATAACATGCAACTAGAAGGTAAACCTTCTAAGATGCAAGGGAAACAAGGAAAGTACAAAAAACTCCAGAAGTTCATTAGGCTCCGATTGTGAGACATGACTAACCTACTTCACGGGTGCACAATTCGGCATACAAGAGACTGTCAAGAGGACCTCCAATGGTTCATTGGGCTTCGATTGTGGGATACGACTAAACTACTTCGCGGGTGCACAACTCGGCATGCAAGAGACAATCAAGAGGGGTTCTGAAGAGCACCCGACTGAGATTCCTCCATGGCCGACTGGTTCGGATGACGAAGTAGGTGTAGTAGGTTCCTTGCAGAATGCTAAACTAGTTATCACTGGAAATCAAGGATGAAGCTATGTGTAGCTTTGATTGATTTGCTGTGGAGACCTTTTCCACTTTGGTCAATCTCTTTTTTATAGGTCTTTACTATAACCGCTCGGTAGTTTGGTGATAATGGGGAACCTCAATTTCTCTTCTGCTGACATCTGGCCCACTCCCTCATTTTATGTTCATAGCACGTCTTCCTTTTGACAGACTGGGCTTGCTTAATATGCTAAGCATGTGCCCTATTTTCCAAACATGTATCGTCTTTATTAGGCCAAAGCACATTTCCTTTTTACCACCTGGCCCACAGGTTTATGGGGTGTAGCCGGTTTTAGGCGGCCTAATTCCAGCCTAAACAGTATGGGATCACATACTTTTTTAGTTTAATTATGCATTTATATAACTTTTATTTTTTAAATTTTTTCTAAGTTGAATACTATATACGTTTTTGAAAAAAAAAATGGACTACATATACATGAAAGTTATTTATTTATTGAACCAATGCTTGTTTTCTTATTTAAATAATAATAATTTTATATATGCGAAAAAAGCAATTTGTTAGACCAGTCTATGTACAATGCTGTTGAATTTCTATTGGCCAATGAATGGGGGCCCATTGGATGTCATGGTTTCAAGGATCAGACTGATCTGATCTGGATCGGCCGGTCCGTACCGGGATCGCCCAGGACCGGTCTGATACCAAGCCATGTATCAAGTGGCTTTGGATCGAACCAGTCCACCCGATACCGATCCGGACTAATCCAGCGATTGGATCGGACCGATCCAAGCAATCCATTTTTTTTTAAATAAAACCAACGATCCAACAGCCGATGGACCAGTCCGATACCGACCGGTATCTCCGTTCCGGTGACCAGTCCGGCTGATCCAATTTTTTTTTCAAGGACAATCCAACTTTTGGATCGGTCGATACCAGACGGTATCGCCGATTGGGATCGGGATCGGCCGGGACCAGTCCGATCCATGATCCCGATACTTAAAAACCCTGAATGGGTGCTGAGCATCCAAGGTTGACTGTAGTATCTTGGAGTCTTATTAGTTGAAGATTCAGGCAACATCTATGTGGTAATGCCTGCTTTCCAGTCCATTCAAGAACCACCTTAGTCAGTCTATTCAAAATTTCAAACCTTAGACTGGAAAGAACTTGGCAACTATGACGCAATTCTTATAACATTACTGAACATCAAACCAGTGAATAGGGTAGTCTTCTTTTACCTGGTTCGAACCAAGACAGACCAGAAAACCACAAATATTACTTAGATGAAGGTTCTTCTGGTCTGCCTCACCAGGTTTAGTTGCCTGATGAGATATGATGGCCATTTCTGACCATCCATCCGATAAGAATCCTTTTTGTACAATGAAATGTTTTAGGTGGGGTACATGAAAAGGTGGGATTCAACATATGCACATTGACTTGATCTGGTTTACACCGGTTTGATGACCTAACCGGAGATCAAACTGAAGTGGTAAGGTGGCTGGTTCGACCCGTGGTCGTAAAACACTGAATCATGATGATACTCTCAAGCAAATTCAGTAGTTTCTGCCTGGCATCAAATTAGCATCTCTATCCCTCAATAAATCCGAGTGCACGTCATTCATGGCAAGGAGCATTTTGGTAATTTTAGCATTCAAACATTAGAAACTCAATGTAATGTTTGCATTTTCAACCTGTGCATGAGCATACTCTTTCAAATCATTTGGTCTAACACGCAAGCCCTCAACACTATATATGTACTTCAACACAGCAACTACACTATTCTCATCACATACACAAGCTTTCTCTAAGCGAAAGTCTCGTTAGAGAACAGATAGTCTAAGTTTTTCAGGCAAAAGCTTCCGAATTCGGCAGCCCGCGACGATTTCTGATATGAATTTCCGGCGAGAACTCACTTTTTTGCTTGTTTTTGTCATCTGTGTCGCCATTTTGAATCAAAGTGGCGTCGTGGCAACTAGGTTCTTATCGGAGGACTTCGCTGATGCAAATAACTTATCTATGTACTCATCGGCATATGCGAGGGCTCAGTCCACCATGATGTGTTGGCTCGGACGATTATCATCTGGGCCGAGCCCTAATGGTCCGGGCCACTAATTCAGGCTAGTTGTCGCTCTTTAAGCTTCAAACAAGGATAATAGTAATCTTTTTATTTTTATTTTTAATGAATAATATGAATCTTCTTATTAATAAAGGGTGAATGAATATTCATTTTTTTCTCCTTTTATTTTATTTTATTTTTTTAGGGAAAAAAAAAAAAAAGACTTGTCAGGAAAAACACTCCGGACTTAGAAATCTAATGAGACATGTATCTCGCATTTTGTGCACAATTTGTTATGGCAAAATCTTTGATTGGTTTATGTGATCTTGTTACAAGAAAATTGTGATTTTACATATAAAAAAAATCAGCTTCACATCGTCTCAAGCGAGATTGCTGAAGTATCAACTGCAATGTACATCAGCGTATATCACGAGTCCACATACCTGTGCGGAAGCACGTCACGTGGCTTGATAACAATTAGACCTTTTAAAATTTATACACATGACATGCATCCGTGCACGCCTGTGGATGTGTGGCATGTGTAGACGTTGCAACTAATGCTTCAGCCATTTCGCTTCCGACAATATCCACTCAAACAAATCAATCACAAATTTTTCTCCATTTACTACAGAAGATATATGAAATCATCTTCGATGCACCAGCTTATTTGGAGCCACTTTTACATATACTTTAGAAGGGTAAAATTTAGTAGACAAATGTTAATAGAGCTTATATGGGTTGAGAAATTGTCCATTCCGGAGTAGGACTAGTAGTGTGTCGAGCGGTCCGATTGGCAATGGGGCAGGTGAGCCTCCCGTCCCAATTATCTTGACCTGGTATAGGGTAGCTTGGGCAAGAGATATAGGTACGTAACTTTATACTTGTTAGCCCTTAGTTACCGAAGCACAAAACGTAAAGCAAGAGCGAGAGCGTTAATTTCAAAAATGCCCCAAGTTGCTTAGCGTCTGCGCATAGTTTTAAATTTCTCATATATTTCGTGAAACTTCACGAAATTTTGGTTTTGAATAAGGTCTCAGAAATTGAAATCTTGTATTTTTCGGTTAAAATTATTTCACAAAAGTTTTGAACGAAATGTCCGACATTTCGACAAAATTTCAGTGCTATTTCACCGAAATATTTTCACTTTCAACAAAAAAAATTGAAAAATTCATTATTTTAGCAAAATTTTTACTAAAAATTTCGTTTATTTTAGTCAAAATAAATTCTAAAAATATGTTAAAAGTAAAAAATAAAAAAAATAATAAAAAAATTAACTTCAAGCAGTAAAAATATCTTTAAGATCACATTTCTTTTACATGTACCTAATTAAAATTAATACTAATTTAAGTGGATATATTATATTGTTAATTATATATATATATATTAATTTTTTATTTCCTTTTGTTTATACAGGTATACAAATAGGTTTTGTACCCGTTTAAATTGAAGGAAAACAATAAAAAAAAAGTTCAAGTTTTTAGCTTAAACTTATATACATTGTATTGTTTTAGATGTTAGAATTTGAATCCAATATGTTTTTGGATAGTCATTTATTTTTTGGATCTTGTAATATAAATATTGTATTTATTAGTTTTAACCTTTTGTATTATTTTATATTATTGTTTCTTTTAAAAGAGAAATTGTAATGTTCATAAATATCATATATTTAAATAAAGAGTCCTCTTTTTTTATTAATTAACTTTATTGTTTATATTTTAGAAGTTACTAAAAATAATAAAAAGAAGAAAGAAATTGGTTGAAATTAAGCCTATATTAAACTACTTAAATAAAATGTAGAATTATTTCAATGAACTATCCGAAATTTTCAGTCTGAAATTGGCTGAAATTTCACACTTTTCACAACTTAATTTCGGTCTAATTTTTGAATCCTAAAATTATTTTTATCCTTTATTTTACTGAAGTATCCTAAATTTTGGGAAAATCAGTTTGTTTCAAAGAAAAATTTCAAATTATGGAAAATATTTTACTGATATCTAGAAAATTGGAAGAAAACAACTTCCGCTATTTTTTGGCGAAAATTATTTTCCAAAAAAAGAGAGGAAAAAGGGTCCCCCCACCACACGCACACACACACACCGTTTATCTATAACGTCCCTTCTAAAACTATTTTTCATCGAATTAAACAAAATTCTAGAAAAATTTTCAAATACTATCCAAACAATAGGAAATTAGAAAAAGCAAAATTTTCTTCTAGAATATATTTTCCCCTGAAAATTATTTTCCGGTGAAACAAACCGAGCCTAAGGAGAAAAAAATTTGACAAGCGGTAATTTGTAAAATATTACCAAAGCACATGCCAACTTTCAAATTTAAAAGAGTTTGAGGGGCCGGTTCCCCCTCTTAAAAATTTTTATTTTCTTTTAAAGTAGAGGTAGGGGCGAAGGGGCCCCTCTCAATTTTTCATTTTCTTTGCTTGGTTTCTCTCTCTCTCTCTCTCTCTCTCTCTCTCTACCATAAAGCAGTCTCTCACTCTCTCTTTGCTCTCCCACTCACGTGTCTCTATTTTTTTTTTTCTGATTATCTGTAACATCTTCTTCGACGATGAACTTCTTGTTCCGATTGGGCACTGTTGAGGTTCTTGGAGATGTTGACGGCGACACGGCAGATTGGGTGCTCGTAGTGGAGATAGCGAGACGGGCGGCAGAACGGAGCATCTGAGAGAGACAGCAAAACGGAGCATTTGAAAACACCGCAACACTTGCACTTGCAAACTAGGGTTAGGGCACAGTCGAGTACAATGATGTAAGATGAAACTTTCTCAAGTTGAGTACAAGAGATCTGATAGGATCCACTTGTCAAGAGAATATTCAAACTACTATAGAAATGAATTGCTGGTCGTTAATCACAATAACATTAACGTTTTACTAGTCGTTAACCATAAGAACTAACTTCATTCAAAACATGAAGAGTTTACAAACAACTCTACTACTTATTGATGATCTCCTCCTATCACGAAGATCTAATAACATAAAGAACTAAAAATAAGGAATAGCCTAATCTTCTACGGATAGAGCTAACTAAAAGATAAAATAGAAAGATAAGCATATCTAACAGATATTCTGCTATCTTTTAGATAAGGTCAAACAACTACAACTGCTGACTTGGTTTTGCATGGCCGATTGTGTAGTTGGATCTGTTGTCCACATGGAAAGGCTTCATGGCTTGTATGGTTGGCTAAGCCTTGCATTCTTGTCACATCCCTATCATTCCACCCTTCCTCAAAACGGCATGTCCTCATGCCGTTAAATCTAGGAACCTTGTGAAAATATTAATGGCATCTTCCCATGTTGCATCTTCAATTGGCAGGCCTTCCCATTGAATGAGTAAACGAGTAACAGCTTTGTTATTTCATTTAAAACTTCCACGCTCTAACACTTCAGCCGGAAACCAAGACGTGCTCCCCGAATCAATTATAGGTGGTAATATTGGTGAAGCCTGTATGTGTTCACCAAGTTTTTCTTTAAGAGAGAAGCATGAAAGACTTGATGAATCTTGCATGAATCTGGCAAGGCCAACTTATAAGCAACCGGACCTACTCGAACCAACACTTGGAAAGGGCCGTAGAACCGCGGAGATAACTTGTGGACAGTACGAGTAGCAAGAGTTTGCTGCCGGTATGGTTGAAGACGTAAGAACACTCAGTCACCAATTTTGAAGCTTCGTTCTGTCCTATGACGATCCACAAACAACTTCATTCGAGCTTGAGATATAGAAAGGTTTTGTTTGAGCAACCGAATAGTCTCATCTCGATCTCGTAGTACATTATCGACCATATGAACCGTGGTTGAACCTGGAAGGTAGGATGCTATAATATGAGGGGGTCGATTGTATAGAGCTTCAAATTGAGACATTTTAATGGAGCCTTGAAATGTTGTATTATACCACCATTCTGCCCATGGTAACCAACGATTCCAACTGGAGGGCTTATCACCGGTAAAACAACGTCGATAATGCTCCAGAATGCGATTCAAAACCTTCGTCTGACCATCTGATTGAGGGTGATAAGCAGAACTTTGACATAATTGAGTACCTTGATTGCTGAAAAACGCCTCCAAGAATTGGCTAACGAAAATTGGATCTCGATCACTGATGATGGAACGGGGCATGCCAGGTAACTTAAAAACCTCACGAATAAATATTTCAGCAATCTGTGAAGCCGAGTATGGATGTGATATAGCAATAAAATGGACAAACTTGGTAAATCTATCTACCACAACAAGAATGGCATTCCTTGAAGCGGAAGGTGGGAGTCCATCGATAAAATCCATTGAAATATCAAGCCAAACTTCTGTAGGAATGGGTATCAGTTGTAATAAACCGAGTGGGGAGATGGCTTCATAATTTTGGCGTTGACAAGTATCACAAGTTGCTACAAAGCGTTTCACCTCCTTTTGTAATCCGGGCCACATGAAATTGCAACTTAATCTCTTATAAGTGCGTAGAAATCCGGAATGTCCACCAATGGGGGATGCATGAAATTCGTGTAACAATATGGTTCGCCATTGGCCTGAAGAAGGAACCATGTAACGATTTTTGTATAACAAAAATCCATCACGAAGTGATTAAACTGATTGAGAAGAATTATTGTCGTGCAATTGACGAATAATAAGAGAAAGATCTGGATCATTATAACACGCTGATTTGAGATCATCCATGATAGAAAAAATAGGCCCAGAAATAGCCATTAAAGAAGCATCTTCTTTACGTCTTAATAATGCATTAGCAATTGTATTTTGAGATCCTTTTCTATACTCTATTGAGTAATCGTATCCCAATAATTTAATAAGCCATTTGTGTTGGTTCGGAGTGGAGATACGTTGGTTCAAAAAATACTGCAAGGTCCGATGATCTGTGAGTATCTCAAATGGACGACCCAGCAAGTATGGCCTCCATTTTTGTACTGCAAAAATCACTACGATCATTTCCTTATCATAAACTGGTAAGGCCAAATTTCGGCCTGACAAGGCCTTGCTTAGAAATGCAATAGGGCGGCCATCTTAAGACAGAATAGCCCCAATACCATAGCCTGATGCATCACATTCAATTGTAAACTGCTTTGAGAAATCCGGTAAAGCCAAAATAGGTGTGGACGACATAGCTGTTTTTAGTTGCTCAAACGCTTTCTCCGAGGCTTCAGTCTAGTAGAAGGAATCTATCTTGAGCATTTCTGTAAGTGGTTTGGAAATGACTCCGAACTTATTGACAAACTTCCTGTAATAACCTGCGAGGCCCAAAAATCCTCGCAAGCCTTTGAGAGTCTTCAGTTTAGGCCAGCTTGCAATAGCCTCTATTTTGTTTGGATCAACTTGCACATCTTGATCTAATATGATATGGCCCAAGTACTCCAATGAATTTTGTCCAAATATGCATTTCGACCGTTTAATCAATAGTTGATTGATACGTAGCACATCAAACACCATGGTTAAATGTTGCACATGATCTATCAGAGTCTGACTACATATAAGAATATCGTCAAAAAATACCAATACGAACCTGCACAGATATGGCCGAAATATGTCATTCATGAGAGATTGAAATGTAGATGGTGCATTACAAAGTTCAAATGGCATGACCAAAAATTCATAATGGCCATCATGAGTGCGGAAAGCTGTTTGGGAAACATCATCTTCATGAACCCGGATCTGATGATATCTGGATCGTAATCCAGCTTTGAGAATATTGTTGCTCCATGCAACTCGTCCAATAACTCATCGATCACCGGAATGGGGAAGCGATCTTTTACTGTTATTGCATTTAAGGCATGGTAATCAATACCTATACGCCAGCTTCCATCTTTCCTCTTGACAAGTATAACTGGAGAAGAAAATGGACTTATACTGGGCCCTATAAACCCCAGTCTGCAACATCTCTTGAATTTTTTTTTCAATTTCGGACTTTTAAAAATGAGGGTAGCGGTATGGACGAACATTAGTTAGTGCTTGTCCCAGCATCAAGGGTATGTGATGATCATGTGAACGCTTAGGGGGAAGCCCTATTGGTGTGCCGAAAATGTATGGATATAGATGGAGCATTATTTGTATCTCTGGAGGAACATATGGGTCACCTTGGTCATCAGTTGTTTTAACCAACTAAGCAATCACCCCGATATGTTTGTGAGCAAGCATTTTTTGCATCATCCGACATTCTGCTAGTTGCATTGTTAGTGTGGTATCTCCTTGGACGTTATGGACTTTTCCATCAACCGTAAAGGATATTGACATGTCTTTAAAATTCCATAAAATGGAGCCCAAGGATTGTAGCCATTGCGCACCTAATACAACTTCACATCCACTAATAGACAATAATAAATAATCAGTGCAAAATTGATAATCCTGAAGTTTTAAGTCTACCTCCAAAGCTCTGCCCTTTGTCGTGAGAAAAGACCCGTCAACCACCAAAATATTTGAGGCATCGTTAGACTCAATTCGACATCCCGATTGTTTGACAATAGTTGGATTAATAAAATTGTGGGTTGAATCGGAATCAGTTAGTATCGTCACCTTAGTTTTGCCAATAAATCCTTGCAAGCGCATTGTTTCTTGTCTAAGAGAACCAGTCAAAGTATGTAAGGATATAATAGGTTCAACCTCTGGTTCTGATTCTGATTCAATTATTGTGGGTTCTTCCGATGTCACATCATCCGCACTCCATTCCCCTTCCATAAACAATAGTTGAGGTTTTTTTGCATCTATGACCTAGTCGGAATGGTTCATCACATGTGAAGCAAAGATTTTTCTGTCGCCTTTCTTGAATCTCCGATGGAGTTAACCGTCGAATTGGTGGAAGTGTAGTAAGTGGAGAAGCTTGAGTCTTAATGGGTCATCATGGCACCACCAGTTGATGAAGAAAAAACTTTGCCCTAAGTGGTGGTTGTTTGCTTGCTAAGTGACGACCGTGAAGCCGATTTACGGGCTGTGAGCTTTTTGTCTTGAATTTGAGTTGCTGAAGATAAAGAATCAGGTCTGAATGAACGAACCTCGTGTCGCAAATCGTCTTGTAACCCACTAATGAAACAACCCTTGAGTTGCTCATCAATCCAGTCATGAGCTCGACTAGATAGTCTTTCGAACTCAATTTGATAGGCTTCAATCGAGCTCTCTTGCTGAAGCTTAGAAAGAGAACCATGGAAGTCTTCATGACCATATGGCCCAAATCGCTTCATAATGGTGTCTAAAAATTCATTCTAATTGTTGGACATATGTTTGGCTTCAAACCAATCAATCTATGGAGTTGCGTCACCTTCAAGATGAAATGACCCTATTTCAACCTTCTGCTCCTCCGATGTACGATGGTAGCGAAAAAATCTCTCTGCTCGAGACACCCAATCCATTGGATTGATTCCATTGAATTTCGGAAAATCCAATTTCAATGGTCGCACAGTCATGGCTGGATGTGCTCGATTAGTATGGTTGGAAGCAGATGATTCCCCTTCTTGACGCATTGGTTGTTTGGACCTTATAATTATCATATCTCTTCCAACATGGTTTTCTGAAACTCGCCTTATTTTGATGTCATTCTTTTTTAGAGATTCCTGGAGTTATCTGAAGCGAGCATCAATTTGATCCTTGTGCACTTGAAGATCGAACTCAACTCCCGTGAGTTCTTGTGTATTTCGTCTCACCATTCTCATTGCTTGCTTTGATACTAAAATGATAAGATCCACTTGTCAAGAGAATATTCAAACTACGATAGAAACGAATTGCTAGTCGTTAACTACAAGAACTAACTTCATTCAAAAAACATGAAGAATTTACAAACAACTCTACTACTTATTGATGATCTCCTCCTCCTATCACAAAGATCTGATAACATAAACAACTAAAAATAAGAGATAGCCTAATCCAAGGATAGAGCTTAGAGGATGGAGTTGGCTAACAGATAAGCATATCTAATAGATATTCTGCTATCTGCTAGATAAGGTCAAACAACTACAACTGCTGACTTGATTTTGCATGGCCGATTGTGTAGTTGGATCTGTTGTCCACATGGAAAGGCTTCATGGCTTGCCTAAGCCATGCATTCTTGTCACATCCCTATCAAGATCTGCCTCTAGAACTGCCAATTCATGCTTTCATTTGGAAAGAGCTAAACACCAAAAGTGCAATTTGTGTTTCAGTTCAATCATCCAATTTCCAAACTAATCTAATTTCAAAATCAAAACTGAACCAAATGCCTAGAAAACCATTTCACACCCTTTCCCCAAAAGCTTTTCCCACGGTATGTTTCTTTGGAACCAAGTGGAATTTTATAGACTATAATGAGAGAATGATACACTAGGAACCAGCAAATTCATCCTAATAGGGGAATAGGAAACTAAGAAGTGAGAATACATGTCTCCGCAGCAAAGCCACCTTTTGGATTACTAGGCAGAAAGATAAAGAGTTACATCACCCTGAACAAAAACCCCACCATTTTTTTACAATTCAAAAGTACTATCAGGTCATATACACATCAAAAGTTAAGATTAAGAGATAGAATACCTCCTGTGTCTTGAAGAGGAACAAGAGGATTTGATCTCCCCAGGATTCAGTGAAGTTGGGCTTTGAGAACTCCCAGATGTTTCCGAGCTTCGGTTCTCTCTGTGTGATTTACCCCCAACCCACAACTTGTCGAAGAATCTCCTTGATCGAGATGGCAGCAACAGTACACTGTTGCCTCCGTGTTTGCCACTCTTCTTCTTGCTCTCCCCATTTTTTCGACATTCCTCATCATGGATCTTCACGTGGGTCATCTGTTTCTTGAGGGACTTGTAGTCCTCGGGTACTGTCCTCTCCCAGTCGTCTTCCATGTTTGTCGTGGAACGTGAAGTGTCACACGAAGCATTGTGAGGGACATTCAAACTCCCCGCAGCTGTCTTGACCTGCTCGAAGAAGAGGACCTGGACAACGACACGAAGTGGGAGCCTCTCGTTCTGGGCTGCATGCATGGACGCATCCATTGTCAGCTTTTTGACATCCATCAGCGCGCAAATCTTCTTCCTCTCAACTTTTGTCAAGTTCGGGTGCTCCTGAACACATAATGGCATTCAACACTTGATCAAGAAAATAATAATACTAGCTAGTAAAAGAAACATCTATGATATGTATAACACTTTTCAACACAACATCTTGTGTCTACTTTTGGAAATTACCATGTCTTACACTCCATCAACGTCCGTCTGTATAAAAGATAGATTCGTAGGCAAACATTAATCTATTTTCCATAAAGTTCTTCACAATCTTAAAAGGGATAACCAGAGAGATGCTGAGATCTGAGAAGGCCCTCAGACACATAGCTCAACCATTGTAAAATACCAAAACCTCCAAATATTTGAAACATATACGGAAACCAAGAAGGCACCAATAGCAACAGATTGGAAGACTAGGACTATCCAATCCAATAGAAGTTCCAAATGTCCTGCTTGCATGCAAGATGGAAATATAACTATTTAGAGAATGACACCTACCTTTAAGAAGATGTCAATGGCTCTGTACAACCCGTCATGGATTGGTCTTGCTGAACTGGGAATTGATTGTGAGAGGTCAATGAAGTTGGAAAGAGGAAGTTTCGGATCATGGGAAATCTCAGCAAGGTACCCATCAATAAGTTTGCCGACATTCAAGAATGATCCACACCCCAAAATAAATTCCTCTGTAGCTTTCTCATTTTTCTCAACATAATCCGAATACCGGGTGCACTGATTTTGTAACAGAAAATGATTCACAATGCTTTGCACAAGTCCAACATCATAAATAGTGGTGTCAGAAGATCGCATCGGAATCAGTAGATCACTGACAGAAGCTTCATCCAATTTCAAACTGATCCTCTTCATTAATTCTTCCCTTGAGACATCACCAACTCCAACCAAGATGGCAGCTTTCAGTAATTTAAGGAGGAAACTACATGAACAACCAACTCCCTTATCAGATGGCAATAACCAGATAATGGTTTCGACTAAAGACCTGTTCCTCCAGGTATAGTCCTCAGAGATCAATGCATCAATGGACTCTGGCAACCATCTGATGGCATAGGCCTTGAGTGCTTCCCCTATCACATCACCAGACATTCTCCCCTTTGATTTCACTGCAATCATCACTCGCTTGTAGAGCTCAATATCCAGCTCACATATATCTTCAACCCACCAGTCTTTTGGAACAGACTGGATCTTCTGTTGAAATTTTACCTCATTTTCAACAATCTGATCAGTCACTGCTAATTTTCGATTATATGTGTATGACCAATTTATGTTCGAGGGGTCCACAGAGGTTTTAGACGCAATTGAATCTATGCATCTCCCAACAATCTTCAAATCTTCAGACCAGGGTAAAAGAGACTTGGTGGTCTGAAGAACAATAATAGAATCTTTCCAGCTACGAAAGATACCCGAGTTTAAAAACACCTCAATTTTGAATATTAGATTTCCTCGATCAACATCCTCGGTCATCTCAAGGTACTCTGCCGCACATCGAGCAGCAACAACGTTGTACGCATTTAGTGTGACAGTCATACCATAGCAGAATTTGGCACAAATCTCAAAGGCTTTTGGTCCACCGGGAAAATCAAACACACGAACTTCATCATTATTCTCTTCATTAGCTTTCAGTATCAGTTTTTGCATTCGATTGCTTTTGGACAAAAGAGGGAACTGCATGATCAACAGTTAAACAAATCGGGAGATCAGTTGGAGTTGTAGGCTAAAACAGTCCTGTTATAAATGAAAGCAGTAAACCAAATCAATGTTGTTAACATGCCTAGGCGAAGCTAGGCGATCAACCAGTCCATAGCCTAGGCGATTAGGCAGCCACCTAGGCGATAAGTTTTGAGGCAATTCGTTTAAACAATTCCCAAGTACTTTACAATAAGTTTAATAACAACATATATGAAATTTTATTGTAAAATGGTCAATATGATATGTTTCCTACTAACATAGCCTAATGTGATGATCAACAAACATGTTAGATATGAAGAACTTAAAATAAGATGAATTCCAATTAAAAATCAGGTAAAGAAATTATAGAAACCTAATTTGATGAATTAATCATATAACAGACAACAAGATTTTAATGCTTACAAGTCAAAGGAACATATCAATCAATCAAAATGTATCATACTAAAAAGAAACATGAATATAACTAATTGAAGAATAAAATTAAAAAATACAAGATATATTATCATAATAACAAAAATAACAATAAAGATTAGAATTCGGAAAAGGAAGATAGGAGGTCATGTTACTTGTAAAAAATAAATGGAAGAATAAAATCAATAATAGATTGTGGAATATGGACAAGAGATATAAAGAGAGAGGAGATTAAGATGTATTAGTCAAAATGAAAAAGGATGTGATTAATATGGTTGATCATGGAGAGAGGAGGAGAAGGCGGGAAGAAGCTTCTTGCAAAATAAAATATATAAAAAATTACCAAGAATTGCGGGCAGTATCGATTGACATTTAGACCATGAAGAGAGATAGAGGACCTTACCTGGCTAGTTGTCTACTTACTCCTTCCTCTAACCGTATGAAGCATTAAGGGGTTTGTATATGTAAAAATAATTAAATTAATTATTATTAATTAAAAATAATTTTAAATTATGTAATTAAGTAAGAAATTCTTACTAATAACTTAATATGTACTATTTTATGCCATAATCTATAAGTTTAATAACTAAGATAAAAAAATTCAAAACTATATAATTAATTAGGCTAGGAGATCGCCTTGCCCAAATCACTCCTAGGCGATGCTGGCCTAGGCGAGCATAGCCTAGGTCCTCAAAAAAAGCCCAGTAGCCTAGGCGATAGCCTTTAACAACACTGAACCTAATATTTCTATATAAAGCAGAATCCTTCAAGACAGGTTGTTTACCATCTTAATCAGTAGTAGATTAGAACAATCCATCGATGGCAACCATCTTAATTAGTGTATTAGAAAAATTTTAGTTCCAGACCCCCTTCCCCTCTCTTAAAGTGGGTTCCAGTGAACAGACAAATTCATGAAATGCAAGTAGCTCTACAAAAACAGCTGTATCAATGAGTTCATGCATCTGGCAATGCTTATAATAACCTATGCTTGTTAGTGAAATATACTTTCAGATTTCTTTTTCCTTTATTTTGATTCCTTTATTTTAAATATGAAATCAATTTAGCTCTGCTAAAAAAAATTCTGATAAGGAATTGTGGCAATTCCGACCAATGAACTAATTTAAAAAGAAAATTAGAAATTCAAATCATCGATCTTCCATTTACCTCCCTATAGAATATAAAGGGCAATCTTACCTTGTGTAAGTAAAACTTTACTTCTCCAATTCTTATGACGACATCTGTTGCAAGCTCAGATGCTACATACCTGCTTGAGAAGAAAATATAAGTTGAGCATATAACCAGGGAATACAACTGTTAAAAAGCATATACAACAGAATAGAACTAAAAATAATAATAATGCATAAGAAAAGAAGGGGAAATTCATGGCTACAGTTATATTTCTATTATCTGATAGATAGAAAATTGATCCATTGCTAGAAACCCTGTGACTCGAACTTATCATACCCGGCAATTCTGTCTCAGGCAAACAGAACCATTGACACGGGTAAACTAGGGAAAGAGTAAATAACATAGTAAATTTAAATAGGAATGTGAATATACATTAACAGTAGAATACTGCCAATAAATTTATGATTTAGCTGTAAATCAACATGTAAAGTCTTCTGTTTGTATGACGGCGTTCTTTTCTCATTGACATCTACCTTTCAGATGATCTTACAATAAATAAAATAAATAAAAAGAAACAAATAAAAAATTAAAATTAAAAAAATTTGTTGAATAACAATAAGTCCAATGCTTTACGTACCGGCCAATACCATTACTTATCGGCCGAGTCATATCAGTTTTGAGGGTGCTGACACGAACCTAATGGTAAAGGTACTAGCCGATACATATCAAATTGCCTCAAAATTTTAATGGTATCAGCCAATACCAGATGCAAATCGGGCGATATAAACTGATATGTATTGGTTTTGGAAGGATTGATACCCGATATGAAACCAATACGTTAAACCTTGGGTGCATCCAATAAAAGAAATGTGGAAGATATCTATTATCCTGGCCTCTAAATCCCTAAAGATTGCCAACCATTATCATACTTCCACACGTGTTACACATGTTAGACGGGCATGAACACCATTATAGTAGGAGATCCACGCTCAAAATCAATGATCGTTAAGGAAATCGAGTACATGATCAGTTAACTTGAGAATATTTAAACTTTCTATATGCTAATTTCACTCTCCTCTATGATAGGACAGTATTCAAACAACGTTAAGGAAATCGAGTATATGGTCAACTAACTTGAGAATATTTAAAGTTTCTATATGCTAATTTCACTCTCCTCTATGATAGGACAGCAATCAATCAACATTTAACCTTCCTAATTTCAGAGCAGAATCACCAATACAGACTTCCATTATATCAAGGGAAAAATTCTCTATTAAACATGAATTAAGATATTGATCTATTCTTAAAACAGGATCTCAAAGCAATCAAGCACATATCCCCATTTACATTGGAACTAGGATCAAATGATACGTTCTCCATCACTGGGAAACACAAAGAATAATGTATTGATTTAGTTCACAGATTTGCTACCACAAGCAACCAAAAGAAGTCCTTTATTTATACTAGTAAGAGAACAACATCCTACCATGTCAACGACCTGTAGAAATAAAGAGATGAAAGCACCTCAAGGATGCAAGGCTTGTTTTTACTGGTGAACAAGGTTGTCAAATCATGAATCGAATCGAAAATCGTTAGGGCCACTTGGAACCAAATCGTAATTTTGAATCGTAAATCATAAGAGTCATAGTAGTACAGTAAAAGAAGGGTTTGGGATTTAGGTTTCGGGATTTCTCTTAGGAAAAGGGATTTTTTATCGTTTAAAATTAGTGAATTATGTTTCTTTACTCATATTTAATCATTTTAGAGTACTATGTTCCATATAAACAAGGATCAAACCAAAAAGGGAAATTTTTCCAGTAAAAAAAGAAGTGAACATTTTTTTAGTGTTGTAGAGTTGAATCGTTTGATTAAATCATAAATCATAAGTTTCAAACATAAACTGATTTTTTCACTGATTTGAATATATCTAGGGTCAAATCGAATCGAATCGTAAGATTTTAACAACAGAGCTGGTGAACACATACAACATATTCCACCCATGCCACTGCCAAAATTTCTAGTAGATCTTGAAACAAATTCCCTTGGACATTCTGATTACAACGCCACCGTAAAGTTTAAATAAATTCACGACTTCCTAATTTATGCTTTGGACTATGGGATCACTGAACATTTTTACTGCCCAAAATTCCATTCATAGAATTGCTTACTCTGTTTGAACATACTTTGTTAGTAGGTCAACTAAGCTCCCTTAAGATATGCTCAATCTACACAAGTAGATAGCACTTTGCGATAAGCAGAAGCAACAATAATCACCTCAGAACAATGGATAAGGATCCAAGGTGAGACAAAAGAAAGTATAAACATGGAATATAGTTCTTGAGCACATAATGCAAAAGATCACCTTCAGCATGGTGAAAGCTTTCTAACTATAAATGGCATCAAAATTAGAATGAATGACAATCATTAAACACTCTAAAAACCCATTCTCTACCACGGTTCAACAAAACTATAAGGCGCACATCCCTTGGATTAATAACAAGGTTTACCCATCGATTGCTCCAAATTTAGTTGTCCTAATATATGTTTGAAGTGCCATTAAACTAGGAACCACAAAATTCTTATGCTTTTCTTTTGTTCCATCAGCATACCAATCACCAATCGGTCTTTTATCAGTCGAATATTTTCTCTCGTCTATATATCAAATGCAAGATGCGCATCCACCACTAAACGAGTTCCACAATCATGGTTTTAAATTTCGATTTCGAGAAAAAATTCGCAACTTCAAAAATAAGAAATGTTTGGGAAACTTTGCTTTTCGATAATATTTCTTGTAAAAATTTATAAATAAAACCTTCAAGTTAAGGGAAATATCGATGTAAGGGAAACATGGATGCCCTTTGAAAAAGGAAAATTTAAGGGAAATTTAAAACCATAGAAGAGATATCTTATGAGGATCACCAACTAAACCCAATTAAAACCATAAAAGAATTCAATCGACTTATCTTTCCACTAAACGGTGAACAGTTTGACATATCATGTGATGAGTTGCAACTTGCATCTATCATCTTCCAATTATGCCACCAAATTTATGGATAGAAAATCCTAGGGTTAGGTATGTAGATCAAATGTTTACTATATCTATAATGATCATGAATTTCTCCTTTCCACAGTGTATACTGTTGGACCACCATATTCCTCAATCACAACAGCTAGGTGGGCCACCAAGAATGTTCTAAAGTAATGACTTATTAATACCATCATCACCCCTTCATTCTTTTCTTTTCTTTTTTTCCAATCCCTGTGATCAATCTTTAATTTTCACCCCAAGAATCTACCTCTAACAATAATTTCCCATCATTTACATCCATATATATCTTCCAAGAAAAATTAACCATTTTTTAAACAAAATGAAAAATCAGTAATTATATTCAAAATATATCTTCTTCAAGTCTTCAACTACAATAGAAACCAATTATCTGCATTTGAAACTGTCTAAACAAAATCACACACACAGAGTACATTTAAGATGCAACCCATTAAACAAGAAAAAAGAAAAAAGAAAAAAGAAATAAAAAAAAAATACACAAGATGGAAGAAGGAACAGAACCAAGAATAAATTGAAAAACTAACTGAGGAATAGAATGCAAAGGGAGAAAAAGGAAATAAAACACACCTGATAGAATTGCCATCAGCTTGAAATGCATCAGGCTTGGAACCCAGCTTCATAAACTTCATCTTCAGATAGACAAAACCAAAAACCCACAGAAGACTAAAAAAAATAAAAAAAATAAAAACACTCCAATCGCTTCACAGAACGAGAAAACCACTATTATCTTCTCTCTCAGTCCAGTCCCAGACCCCAGAGCTTCAAAACCACCCACCACACCTACTAAAACCTCTCAAACTACTCTCATAAGCCGTTTTCTGCAGCACCCTTTTAATTTCATGAGTAAAGACAAAACCATCTGACCACCCCAGATCAAAAGAGATTTCAAGCAAAAAAACACTACCACAAAACCTGAAACATTTGACTGAGATACACCAAGTGAGAAACAGATAAGGAAGCATGAATAATAACAATCCATCCCTTACACCACCTTGGTCGCTGAGCCATTTCTTTTGATTTCTTTGATGATGATGAATGATGCTGATGAATCTCTCTCTCACTATCTTTACTTCTCTTTAAATTCTCGCCGTCATTGCTTTAAATCCTTTTGATCTTAGAAGATCTCGAGTAATTCTAGAGATCCCCTCCTGTGCTTTCCCTTCCAAGTTCCACGTGATGGTTCTCCTTCTTCTGTACTGTCTCTCTCTCTACCTCTGAGATTTGCAGAAAAAAGAAAAGAAAGAGAGATGGGGTGGAGACTGCATACAGAGTGGCCAGAAGCTTTATACCGTTAAAGCACGCCACCCTTTTGTGACCATAATACCCTTCTATTAAGCTCTTATTCTCAATGATACCCTTTTGTCCGGCTGTGTCCCATGTGTTTCTGTACTTTAGCTTTGACTGGTTTTTTTGTTTAATTTTTTTATTGTCTCCTGTTTTTGACTTTTTTACTTCCACAGGATGGACCGTAGACAAGCAATCAATGGGATGGTGGTGAGCTAGAAAGGAAGTTTACAGTGTTGTGTACTAGCTGATAAGATGCTGTAGGAGTCCAAATGGGTGCCAATAGTCTTCGCACGTGTCTCATTTGTTAGGGTGTGGACATGACATGAACATAGGGACCCACCAAGGAGATCTTAAAGGTGTAGGATCCCATTTGTTATCATCAGGCTTATTCAGTTAGGCATGTCTTCTTTGATATATTCTATAATTTGTTACTCAACCCTCGAAGTTTGGTGATGGAAGAAACAAAATGTAGGTGTATTACCAAAGTTTTAAATTTCGGAAATATCACTGATTTGCTCGCGCTAACGAAACCGAAATATTTGAATGGCGAAATTTTGTTGAATTTTTTTTAATTAAAATAATTGGTCAAAATAATGTTTGAAATTGATCAAAATTTTGAAAATTTTGTCAAAATAAATTCATTTATTTTGTTATTTAAAATATTTTAACATAGGCATAATTTAGCAAACTTTTTTTCTTTTTTTAATAAGTACTATGTAATAACTTTTAAAATATAAATAATAAACTTACTCAATAAAAAGTGATATTTTCATTAAAATATATATTATTTATGAACATACAAATTTAAAAAAACAAACAGTAAATAAATATAACATTTATATTACAACATCCAAAAAGTATACGTGTATTGAAAATATATTGGATTCAACTTCTAACATCTAAAAAAATACAATGTAGAAAAGTTTAAACTAAAATTTTAAACTTTATTTCTTGATTTTCTTCATTTTTTGCGGGTACGAAATCCATTTATGTATCTGTATAAGTAAAAGAAAAAAATAATAATTAGTAATAATTTTTTTTTAATTTATAATAATTAATAATTAATAAAATAGTTTTTTAGATAAAAAATGAAGGGTGAAAAGTTCGAGAATTTGATGCTATTTGTAGAGTTGTAAATAAAGGTTTTTACATTTTTGTTTACCTTTAAATAAAGTTTTTGATTTATTACGACCGAAATTTCAGATATTTCAACTGAAAAAGTAACGATTTCGGACGAAATTGTTTTGGCCAAAGTACAATTACTTCGGAGAAAATTCGGCAAAACATGCATTTTTTCGACCGAAATAATTCATGTCGAAAAATTAGCATTTCGTGCTTTGGAGGGCTAGTCCGACACCGAAACTTCGCCGAAATTTAAAAGTATGCATATCACTAAATAAAACCAACAAATTAACATCTTCTAATAGATTTAAATCTCTTATGTTTAGATTTTAGAGTATCTAATAGCATGCCATTTCCTTTACCAAAAAAAAAAAAAAAAAATTGGGCACATTGCACAAAGTCCTTTTTCTTCTTTTTACCTCTTTTAGGTTGGGCTTGTGCTTTTGAATAAGTGACTAAAAGCCATAATATCAATAAGTTGAAGAAAAAAAAAATGTGTTTGATAATAAGGATAACTTAAATATCTTAACAAGACAATCTCATAAAAATTATTTTATAATTTAGGAATAAAGATATCATTTTAAAAAGGCTTAGTATTGTGTTCAAGATTAGAAATATTATTTTGAAAGTCTCACTAATGTTTAGAAATCACTTCCCGAATAAGTAAAAATGTCATTTTCAAAGTCATACTTCAAGGAGAAGTTGTTTTCCTTATGGGTTATCTTTCTCTATTGCTTATAGATAGAAACTTATCCGTCCATCATTGCCAAACACGTTTACAACTTAAAAAATGTATTTTAAGAAACTATAAGTTCAAATAAACACTTAATTAAACAATACCAAATGCAAACTTAGTTTCATACGATGATTTGGCACATCATATAATGTGCCATATTTATGTAAGGATGGCAATAGGGCAAGTTAAATGGGTTATTTGTTCTACCTCTAGGGTTAATAAGATGAAGATGGGAATTGGGACAGGTTTGGTGTAAATAAGGTCCTGACCCACTCGGTTGCGGTTGCTATTTAAGTATAGACAATTGCAGATTGAGCATGAGAGTGACCCCTTGTCAATAATATGGCTCGTATGATGTGCCATATTTATGTCAGGATGGCAATAGGGCAAGCTAAATGGGTTTTGTGTTCTGCCTCTACGGTTAATAAGATAAAGACGGGAATTAGGACAGGTTTGATATAAATATGGTCCTGACCCACTCGGTTATCATTTAAGTATCATATGTATTCATATTTATGTTTTATATCTATCTTCACCCAACCAATTTAATTCCAATCTAATTAGACCAGGTACAAGTTTGGTATAAGATGGACTTCTACAAGAGCAAATTAGTTGAGCTTTGCCCAACTCGACTCAAGCTTGTAAAAGCTCGGCTAGCAAAAAATTCTGCTTATAAAAAACTTGACTCATAAAAGAACTTAGATTAGTACAAATGTATTAATATTATAATTAATAATTATTATTATGTAAAATATAATATGTTTAACATACTTATTAATATTAATACATAATATAAGATATAAGAATATAAACGTATAATCTCATATAGAAACCGAGATGAACCTACTCAAATTCGTTAAAATAATGAGCTTTTTTTTACGCTCAAACTCGGCTTGTGAGCCTAATTCTAGATCAAGCTTTGCTCCTTGACAACCCTACTACTAACACACTCCAAAAAAGTGTTTTGAGTTCATATCCTCGTTCATTGACAAAAATAATAATGGTTATAGAGCTTTTAACTATTTTAAGCATGTTATTTTTGGCGAGGTGTTTAACGATTATATGCAAAGTACAAAATAATTTATTAGCGACTAAGACACAATAGAAAAGGTTGAAAACTCGTATTTTTGTCATCTAACAAGCAGGCATATCAACTCAAACTGATACGAGTCCCATTTTATTGTTTAATGATAAAGGCAATAGCATTTATCACTAGTCTAATGTGTCCATTTTGCACATGATGTTCCGAGAAGAAGAAAAGAGAGTGCCCAAATCGTCCCACTTAAGCACATCCAACAACAAGCTATAATCAGGTCTATCAAAGTCTTATTACAATCATGGTTTCAAGGATCGGACCAATCCGATCTGATCGGCCGGCCCGTATGGGGATCGGCCAAGATCGGTCTGATCTCAAGCCACAATAAAATAGTTGTATCGTGGCTTGAGATTGAACCAGTCCAACCAATACTAATATGGACCGATCGATCTGGACCGCTCCAGTGATTGGATCGAACCGATCCAAAGATTTTTTAATTTATAAAATGAACAATCCAAAGGTATCGGCCTAGACCGGTCCGATACCGACAAGTACAGTCGGTCCAACGACCGATATTGCCGTTTCAGTGACCGGTCCGACCGATCCATTTTTTTTTTTTAAGGACGATCCAACTTTTGAATCAGACCTTAATCGGCTAGTACTGGCCGGTATCGCTGATCCGGATTGTAATCGGACGGGATTGATCGGATCCAAGATCCTGAGACCCAAAACCCTAATTACAATAAGATTTGTGATCTTTTGTGTTTGGTTTGTTGGAAAATGATAAAAAGGAAAGTAAAAGTAACACTTTTTTTTCATCATTTTCGTTAATTTTGAAGAGGAAAAGCTTGAGAGACTTTTCACTAGCGATGAAATATTTTTGAAAAAATACTTTCCGACAGGTCCACACTTTCCAATCAAACGTAGATTTCGTTGGAAAATTGATTTTCCTTTCCTTTCTTACAGATCAGAGCTAACCAAACACAGTCTTAGATTACTACCGAGCATCTAATATAATGTACAAATCGTCAACAATATTACCTTATTATATCTCAGCGGTATGAATCACATCATGCCATGCACATACACACCCATGCAACTGTTAAACTATTGTTCCAGTTTAAGGTAGGTTAGAGTTTAGTTTATAATTTTAGATTGGAATACAGATTTTATGGGTGGATGGATACATGCATGATGTAATTGATGCTATAAGAGACATCGCAGGTTATATTACAGACGATAAAATCCATCGAACGGGACTACATCCTCTGGTCCACAAAAACTGGCCCGGAGGCTGGACCCGTGATGATTTGCTTGTATCCCGTGATAATTCACTTGTATCTGGGATAAAACCGCTTCATTGCAGGATACAAGCAAATCATTATGGGATATAAGTGCTGTCCATCCTCCGAACCAGCTTTTGTGGACCAGACGATGCGGCCCCCCATCCAACATAGATTTGATACTTGATACTCCAAAAGCTAAAAGCTAGGTGGTCTCTTAGGTTGCATGTTTGCACTTTGTAGTGTAGGGGACCCTTGGCTTTTCATATGTTGCACTCATTTCAAGCTTTTTTCAAGAATGTCTCGAGGAATTAAAGGCATTTTTGTTGTTCTCAACCACCCCACAAGTTGGGATTTGAATGATGGTAGACATCACACATCAAAGATGCATATTCTCCTTATCCGACACATGGCATGCACATACGCATTGGATCATAATTCTCATCACCGTTCGATGATCGTACATCGATCTCAATAGATTCGATGATCTCGTATATATTTTGAAACGTGTAAGGTCTCACACCTAAGATTGCATGCCCTAATCAATAATCCCCATATGTGGTTCTAAAGAGGCAATTATATAAATTAGGCGTGAGCATAATCCCATAATTAGTAAATGATCTTGATGGGTCACATACTTAATGATGGTTGGCTGTTAATATGCCTCCCTTTTTCAAGGGGACCACCTTTTCTCCCCCCCCTTCTTTCAATCCCAACCTCTTATTTAAAATGTTCACCACTCAAGCTTATGCTCTTCCTTTTTGTTGCAACCAAGATTCTCTCCAGGTTCTATGTTCCTAAAGCTAGACATGATTGCACCCACATATCAACCGTTCCCTCAATTTACTCTCTCTCTCTCTCTCTCTCTCTCTCTATATATATATATATACTCAAAGAAAGCCTATGCTAGAAGTGTAGGAAAGGATACTAAGGCTGTGTTTGTCTTGGCGTCAATAAGTATTTATTGTTGCTTATAGCTTATATAAGCACTATATATATATATATATATATATATATATATAATCAAAGAAAGCCTATGCTAAAAGTGTAGGAAAGGATACTAAGGCTGTGTTTGTCTTGGCTTCAATAAGTATTTATTGTTGCTTATAGCTTATATAAGCACTTTCTAAAATTAAATGTGTTTGGTAGCGCTTATGGGTAAGTTCTTACCCATAAGTAGTAGAGGATGGCTACCCATAAGGAGAAGTTACTATACTGAGAGTAGTTTCTCCCAAGCTCTTACGCGGGAACGATCTCTAAACTTTAGTAATATTTTTATAATACCTATTTTACCCATAAACTTTCATAAGCACTTAAATAAATGTTATTTCTAAATTTTAATAATATTTTTATAATACCTATTTTACCTCTAAACTTTCATAAGCACTTAAATAAATGTTTTTACCATAATCACTCATTGGATAAGTTGTTCAATGATAGCACTTATCCACAGCAACAATAAAGTGCTTATTTGAAGAAAATAGCGTTTGGTGTTCTCTCTCTCTCTCTCTCTCTCTCTCTACACACACACACAAACGCTCAAAGAAAACCTATGCTAGAAGTGTAAGAAAGGATACTAAGGCTGCGTTTGGTCCAGCTTTTACTTTTGGATAAGCACTCATTGAATAAGTGGTTCAATGAGAGCACTTATCTACAACAACAATAAACTGTTTATTTGAAAAAAATTGCGTTTGGTAAATACATTTATTTAAGTGCTTATGAAAGTTTAGGGGTAAAATAGGTATTAGAAAAATATTAAAGTTTAGAAATAACATTTATTTAAGTTTTATGAAAGTTTAGGAGTAAAATAGGTATTTTAATACTAATACTAAAGTTGTGAAATAGCTTGTCGCATAAGAGCTTGGGAGAAGCTGCTCTCTCAACAGCTTCTCCTTATGGGTAGCCTTCCTCTAATGCTTATGGGTAAGCACTTACCCATAAGTGCTACCAAATACATATTTAATTTTAAAAAAAATGCATATATAAGCTATAAGCTGCAATAAGTACTTATAGAAGCCGGGCCACATGCAGCCTAAGGCTGCGTTTCACCCTGCTTATATAAGTGCTTATTTCAGCTTATAGCTTATTAAACCACTTTTTAAAATTAAAAGCCTTTTTGGTAACACCTAATTGGTAAGTTCTTACCCATAAACAATAGAGGAAAGCTACTTATAAGGAGAAGCTATTGAGAACAGCTTTTCTTATCACTTATGCGAGAAGCTATTTCTAAACTTTAGTAATTTTTTGATAATACCTATTTTACTCATAAACTTTTATAAGCACTTAGATAAATGATATTTCTAAACTTTAATAATTTTTTTGTAATACCTATTTTATCTCTAAACTTTCTTAAGCACTTGGATAAATGTATTTACCAAACGGCATTTTCTTCAAATAAACAGTACATTGTTGCAGTGGATAAGTGTTCCCATTGAGCCACTTATCCAATGAGTGCTTATCCAAAAGCACAAGTAGGGCCAAACGCAGCCTAAAACTTGCACCAGAAAAGAAAAAAGGAGACTAAGGCTGTGTTTGGCACGGCTTGTGCTTATGGATAAGCACTCATTGGATAAGTTGCTCAATGGGAGCACTTATCCACAACAACAATAAGCTGCTTATTTGAAGATAATAGCGTTTGGTAAATACGTTTATTTAAGTGATTATGAAGATTTAGGGGTAAAATAGGTATTATAAAAATATTATTAAAGTTTAGAAATAATATTTATTTAAGTGCTTATAAAAATTTAGGGGTAAAATAGGTATTTTAAAAATATTACTAAAGTTGTAAAATAGCATAACGCATAAGAGCTTGGGAGAAGATGCTGAGAGCAGCTTCTCCTTATGGGTAGCCTTCCTCTAGTGCTTATGTCTCAGCATCTTCTCCTTATGGGTAGCCTTCCTCTAGTGTTTATGGGTAAGTGCTTACCCATAAGCACTACCGAACACATATTTTAAAAAGTGCTTATATAAGCTATAAGTTACAATAAGTACTTATAGAAGCCTATCAAACGCAGCCTAAAACAAGACTCACAACTCACAAGCACTAGCAAAGTATCGTTGTTTTAGGGATGGTAGTTTCAGAGGATCTGTGATGTGATTGGAAGATGGAGCAGGAAACTTATTATATTGTGGACCTCTTGGTTCCAAGAAGTAGAGCATGAAATGGAGCGGATTAGATCCGATATTTGAGCCTAATCGCCCTTCAATTTTGTCAAATCTGAATCACCCATGGTGTTTCAAAACTCGGTGGATCTAGGTTGGCATACTAATATTCGAATCGGATCTGAGTCGGTATAGAACCATGAATCCAAGCAAAGGATCCAACAGATCCATATTATCGTGAATTGGACACTTGTCATGCCTTATTGGGTCTGGACCCATATCCAATCTATTTAGCATAAGAATATGGGATAAGTATTGGATCGGGATTAGCTAATTATAATATGGAATGGATCTGGATCATGTAGTTTGGTTCAGGTTAGATCCGGATCCATATTCAGATTTGTATGTGAGAAACAGATGCAGAGTTGGATCAGGCTTGAGCTGCTACTAGTTATTATGTGGGGACCGATGTTATTTAGGTATAGAGAAGTACTGACAATTAAGCCTTAACTCCGTCCGTCAAATCGGGTGTGAAATTGTAATTTCACATGGTGGTCCATTACTTAATCGATAGGGTCTTATTGAATAGGTACAAGCTAAGTCACACAATTTGTGTGAACAGAGAGGCATTTTGGCTGTAATAATCTGAATTTTTAAAAGGATTAATTCATAATTGATTTAAAATATAAGGGCAATTTAAAATTTTAGTAACATAATTACACCTTTGACTTTGACTGCTTGTGATTAGTGGGTTGCACAATAAGAAACTAAAGTGTTTCACACACAATCACAACTCTTTAAGTTATAATGTGTAGCTAAAATATGTTAAGGACATTTGAATCATAATTTAAAAGCTAATAAATACTATAACCGAAAGTAATTAATAAAATTAAACTATAGGTTATAAACCAAGGTCATTTCAGCTTAAATAGAAAACTGGTTTAATAAATTAAATAAAAAACTAACCAAACAAGACCGAGCTCTAATAATTAAATAGTTGGACTTAAGTAAAGCCCAATAAGATTAAAGCCCACCTAAAATTAAGTCCAATTAGGTTAATTAATTTAGTAAATTTTGTGCTAATTAATACATGATAATTAAATGATAAGTTATAATACAACTGGGACATTAGATTAAAATTAAAACAACAATTAATGTTCCTAATATGATTAAAAGACTCAAAATCAATGGTTAAGATTAATTAGACTAATCTAAATGTTAGAATTAAAAGTAAAAGAACTTAATCTAATTAGGATAAGGTTAGGAAAGAGTAATCATTAACTTATACTAGAACTACAACACTTTTACTCTAAAGGCTAGTATTTAACTAATCTAATCTAATAGCTGTATACCAAAACTTAATCCTAAACTAACTTTAACTCTAGAACAACTAAGAGACAAGATTAAAAACTTTATAAACATAGTCTTGGTCGTCCAAATCCTTAAACAAAATTTGAGAAGATAGCTGGAGTTGGAAAGATGAGGAAGAACAGTTTAGACTTGAACTTGGTTGAAGAAGATGAAGATCTGAAGCGTTAAGCAAGGTAAGTAACTTCAATTAAGTTATATTTTTTATTTGGATTAAGCGATATACCATATTCTTTGAATATGTCATAGCTACTTGAATTTAACTCAAGCATAGTTTGTTTTTCATAAAAACTTAAGTATTCTAAGATTAATCTTTCCAAGCAAGGTAAGTGGTTGTTTTGATCAATGTTTTGAATTGGTTATGTTCGAAATTCAATTTAAATATCAGTCTCTGTTGAAGAAAATTGCTAAAAACAACTTGAAAATACAAAAATTATGTGAAAATTCACTTTCTGGGCCACGGGTTCACCCAAATAGCATCTAGCAAACCTACCGGAAGCCAAGCCTGCCGGACATCCCTTGATGATTTATAATTATTGTGTAGGCTACTGGATGGCCATCCGAGCGCGCTGGTTAGCCTACTGGTAGCCATGCGTGTGTGAGACATAGTAATTTAGCCCTTGTCTAGGCTACAGGATGGCCAACTTGTGCTATTTCATTAAAGTGTTTTGGATGCAATAACTTAGTTATATTTTGATTATTTTTAGTAAAGTAGTTTCTTTTAAGTTTTATTATATCTCTATGGTTTGGCTCTTTGGTTGACTGCCACTCCCGATCTCGATTGGGGTGAGAGTCACGGTTCGAACCTAAGGGGCTCTACGTGAATTACTTTAAATTTGGGTTGTGACATTGGCGCTCAAAACACTAATCTGCGTTTTGAGCGCGAGAACGCCCATAAACCGCAAATTTGACTTTTCAAATTTGCGGATTAGCGTAAAAATATAAAAAAAACGTGGTTTTTTTTTTTTTTTTTTGTAAATTTTTAGGGGTTTTTATAAAATTATAAAAATATATGAGTTTTATTCTAAAAAAAAGATTAAATTAGATTGATAGAAGGTTAAAAGTTGAGATATTTTATGGACTATGTCCTTTCTCTTATGTATATGTAGTTGAGCATAAAAATGAAAATTAAAATGTCTTTATACATTAAGTATAGTTTTGTATGTATATATGCAGACGCCCTAGATCACAAATTATTTTCAAGTTTGGCACTCTTGCGCTCTCACTCCTGCTTTCGCTCCCGCACCCACTCGGTGTTTTGGTGACCTAGGCTGCGTTTGGGTTGGCTTCTATAAGTACTTATGGTAACTTATAACTTGTATAAGTACTTTTTAAAATCAAATGTATTTTGTAGTGCTTATGGGTAAGTGCTTACCCATAAGCACTAGGCTACCCATACGGACAAGCTAATGAGAGCAGCTTCTCCCAAACTCTTATACGTTAAGCTATTTCATAAGTTTAGTAATATTTTTAAAATACTTATTTTACTCCTAAACTTTCATAAGCACTTGAATAAATGTTATTTCTAAACTTTAAAAATATTTATATAATACCTATTTTACCCCTAAACGTTCACAAGCACTTAAAT
>JAUPMG010000010.1:9549356-9561339 GCA_031762675.1 Pachysandra terminalis
GGAGTATTGTACTTTGGGTACATGTCGATTGTTTCATATGCATTCTTTGTGCTGACTGGTACGATTGGTTTCTATGCGTGCTTGTGGTTCACGAGGTTCATATACTCGTCTGTGAAGATCGATTAACTGCAACTGCCTGCCATAATCAGATGATGCTGCATACACTTCTGACTTACAGAGGTATAATTTGGAGTTTCAGTTTTGAATATTAAAGGGGTTTCTTCTTCATTCTGTTATAGAAATTTTATTTTCTTTTTCTCATTTTACATTTTTCTGATATATAGGTTGTTGTAGCTAGCTACTCTCTTTTATTTTTTTTTTATTTTCTCTCTCCTCTTTCTTTTGGATGAGGAGACCATTTAAAGCAATCCCACTTTCCTCGATGACTGCCTATTTTAGAAATGATAAAAAGGATTTCTTGTATTACTTCTACCATTTATCATTGAAGCTATATAATCATCCTGCTACATCTGTTTCTATTCATTCTCTTGTAATACTATTCGAGGTAACCTTGGATCTACTGCAATGTAACACTCTGATCCCTTAAAGAGGTATAGAACATTAGAAATATAATTAAAATTTCTAATATGCATATAATACTCTAATCATGACTATGATTAAGCAATTTAAACTACAATCTAAATAGGTTGAAATTTAGATCAGTTACTACCCATGATACCCGATTGGTTGTACCTCTCTCAAGCAAGCATCCAAGCAACCTGAAAAATGTTAAACAACAAGCGTGAATTGAGTAAGCCAACAATACAGGGGTAGGTACTTAGAAACGCAGATCATCCATCTAAATAAAAATAATATAGATGAGGTAAAAGAAATTACATATTTAGAATCTTAAGAATTAGATAATATATAATCACAATCATCCAACATGCAGTTCTCTCTCAAAACTCACCAGGGTATTCTCCAATGCAGAAATTACATATTTAGAATCTTAAGAATTAGATAATATAAAAACCAGAGCTTTTCTTCACTGTGAAAATCAGTCAATTTATATACACAAGATGATATGCATTCTGTTTAGCATTCGTACGGTGTATGTTTATGCTATATCCACTATCAATCCACTAGGTGTCTTCGTGAACCGCCTAGGCCTTCATATGACAATTGGATTTTTAAATATTCTATATGTACATCGCAGTTGTAAGGATTTCTGCTTTGTGTCACTCCTCTCTTTTTGATCACGAGAACGAAATCCCAGGGTATCACAGAGAACCTTCCTCGTGAACATTACCAAGGTACAAACTACTAGCTGGAATTCTCATCAGATGCCACTATCTCGGTTCATTTGTCACATTAGGTCTGTTAGGGGTGCACTCTCCACACCCTTTCTTATTGATTTACACTCTTGGTGCTTTCAACACATATTGCACACGCTTGATGCTTTCATCACATTCACACTTTTAGTGCTCTCAACATAGGTATACAAATCACTCATCACTCTCTTGGTGCTCACAAAAATTTCAGCATATCTCAGGTGCTTTTCATAATATTGCACACTATGGTGCTCACTCACATAGCCATCCAGGCTGAGTAGTCACAACATATGTATGTTTCTATATTAAATTTATTATTAATATAATCGAAACAGACGAATAACATGTTCACTATCATTTATCACATCACACTCCAAAGATCATGTTCTTTCACCACACAATCAAAGTTTACTTATTTTAAGTAAAGCAAGTCACAACATAGTCCTCCCCCCTCAAGTCTTGAGAACTAAACATTACATTCTATACATGTATTTTAATAAAAATTATAAGGGTATGCCTATTTTTTTATTTTTTTATTTTATAAATAACTATTTAAAATTTTAAACATTACATTCTATGCATATATTTTAATAAAATTAAGGTCTTTTATATATATATACTCTATTTATATTTTATGCATGTGACTTCTCTCATTTCTTTTCTAATCTTTTTATATGAAGCATTAAACCGTTATATTCTTTTAGTGATAGGTTTATTTATGTTCTTACAATATCAAGGTTTAAAGTCTCGGGATTTGGGACCGAACCGGTCCAAGGCCGATCCCGGTTTGAATTGGCGGTACTGGCTGATCCGGATCTGGTACAAAAAGTGGATTGCTCTTAAATTTTAAAATTAACAAAAATAAAAAATAAAAAATCGGATCAATCGGACTGATCATCAAACCGATGGTACCGGTCAGGACCGACCAATACTAGACTGGTTCAAATCGATACCGGTTCAGATCGTCTAATTTATTAATTTTTAAAAACAATTGTTGGACCGGTAGGATCAGCCGGTCTATACCTCTACTGATTGTACCAATCGGTCCCAAACCCTCAATAGACAAGCTGTATCGTGGCTTGGGACCTTACCGGTCCCGTTCAATCCCCAGTACTGAGCACGGACCGGATCGATCTGATCCTTTAAACCTTGCACATTATAATATCTTTCCGTTGTTTCCTGATTTGGTATGGCCTAAAAAAATTTCTGGCTCCGCCCCTCCATCCAAGAGAAGGAAGTAAGCTAAGCCACAACAACTACAGTAAAGCCCAACATAACGTGAGAGATCATTCCAGATAAGAAAATGACGAAAGACCTTCCAGTCAGGAATGAAGCGAAGGTTATGACGGAAAAGAAGAAGCAGGAAATCCCGCAGGCGAGAACGACTGCCCAGAACGTTGTCGCAACGAATGCGAATGAGTGAAAGATCAGTGAGGGAATGGTGATCAGAGTGAGATAGAACATAAGACGAGCGACGGTAAGTGTTGTAAGCTGTCTCTTTCATGAAGATGTATCGTTCTTGAAGTAAAACAGGGAAAGCTTCTGCGCAGGTGTAGAAGGTTGTGGGCATGGCAAGGAGAACCCAACCCGTTCTTGGACCCCAACATGGGTGAGTTATCGAGTCGCCAGAAGATTGTGGTTAGGATGAAACCCGTCATCATAACCGCTTCTAATCGGATCCCAAACAGCTCCAGCATTCGTTTCGAGTTCGTTATGGAACGAACATCTCTATCCAGATAGGATTAGCGAAGGTGGTTGGCGCCGAAGAATTCGTTGCACCGGAGACTAATTTTCCACTCGATATGCTTCCCCTTATTGAATTGTTGAGTGAGAGACAATGCCGATGTCGGTTGGAATCGTAGCTCCGTGTGGGATCTTGTGTTCTGCCATGACTTGTTGAATTCGACGGATGAGGATCTTCTGTTAGGCTCACAGGAAAATGACTTTTGGAACAAGCATTCTTATGAGAAGAATAAAAAATGACTTTCTATGCTGCAAAGTGTTGGTGAGGAAATACTATGAAAAGCGTCAGAACACCTTCTATGTAACAGTTGGATTCTAATGCATATAAAGTACAAATGAAACAGAAGAATACATAAAATCACTATTGTTGTGTAAACTTGCATGAATGAATCAGGTGTAACAAAATTTAATTTTTCTATAGCACAGGTGAGCAAGCAAAATCAGGTCAGCAGAGTTGGCGTCCTTTATCTTAGCTAAACCACCCAATGTTGAAGAAATTAATCAGGATCATGAGCAGAGAAGTCGGGTTCGGAAGGCTTTTGCAGTTTCACCAAGTCCATAGAACTCTTGGAATTCCGAAGCCGGTGAACCCCGCGAAGAGCATTAGTTGCAAATCGGGAAGCAAAGATGGTTGCACCAAGACTGGACAACCCACTCCTAGTACCGTAATTGACGGAACCTACTGGCTCGTCCATACGATGAAGCTCTGTAATCTTCCTCTTAGAATATCGGCGCCATGCTGCCTGGATAAAGCAGGCAGCCCAGGTCCGCCACTGCTGTGAATAGAAACGGAATGTATGTTGAACCTGTCTACTGTGGAGGCGCCTAAACTGACTGGCTACAAATTTCAACTCTTCTGCTATTAAAGCAAAAGCCTCCACCTCTGTCAAAGCCTTAACTGTTCGAGTAGAGGATGGGAGGCTAGAACCAGACTTGGGGTCCAGTGCCCAGGTTAGGAGTTCTTCCCCACAGAAATCCCCTTCTTTAAGTAGACTCCGGTTGAAAAATCCACTCCTCCCACCATCAGTGGTTACACTTTCTAGGCGACCACGTATAATAAAGAGCATCTCATCAACTGGGTCCCCTTCCCGCACTATATAGGTACTCTCTGTGTATAAGCTTGGCTTCAGTCGCTCACAGATGGCGTCAAGCAATCGCTCATCCATATTATCAAACAAAGGGACCTGCAAACACCCGCAAAATTTAACGGCAATACACGAGCAAATGCCAAGGCATCAGTTAAGAGTGAGGCCATAGTATTCAGCTGCATAGACAAGTAAAGAAAGTTCTACTCCAGAAGAGGCACACCCAGAGAGGTGATAGAATATTACATTACATCGGATGCTGAAAGGAAAAAAAAAAAATTGAATCACAAACATTCAACAAAAGAAGCACAGTCTCACAACTACCCAACATAACCATCCATGTATTGTTGTTAACGGCACTTGCCTGGGTGCTGGGTTAGACACAACCACTGTGGGTGAAAAGAGCACAATTGCTTGCACTTTTGGCCCAGCAATCACATAGTGTTAATGAACGACAGATGATCTATGGTAACATACCACCTATATAGTTTATGTTAGAGGCTGGGTTTTATTGATCAAAAGCAAGAGTTAGAAACCTGGTGAAACAGGGATTTCGCACATGGCAGCTTATTTGGCTAAATCCCACTTATCAATGTATACTTCCATGTATTGCTGTCAAAATGCCTACGTGATTGTTGGTGATCAAAGCAGACCTGATGGTCGCCTAGTGAGAGTATTGTAGATGTGACTACAGCCTATAAGAAATCGTTACTGTGGTCCATGTGACTACAAACCTAATAGAAATTGTCACCAAGTTCCATCACAGGGAATTGTAACAGAAAAAGAAAAAGCAAAAAGAACAGAGAAGATGAGGAAGAAAGTATATATTGTTTAGAAAAGAAAACACAAAGGCAAATGAGAAAAAGGAGGGGGGGGCTACGACATTTTTTGGATTCTGTGTTATACTATCTTGAGTGGTTCTACGACATGGCGTTTAATGATTGTCCATTCCTCATTCTTTTCAATTTTGGAGAGAACCCATCATCTGGTTGGCCTACCATGGACTGCAACTCGGACAGATCAATCTCTTCTCAAGTTCTTCTATTTCTTTCTCCTGCTTTTACCCAGAGCGATACCAAATTCTGGAGAGAAGCAAGGAATTGTAAACCAAGCTTCTAATCCCACCAGGGAAAGATATGTTTCTCCTTATTCCAGGTGGAGTGACCAGATTGAATCCGTCCTACAAGAAATGTTACTACAGAAAAATCTTCGTATAGCGTGAATCTTGAACTCGTGAATTACAGGAAAGGGATGACCTCTTGAACTCATGAACTACGGGAAAGGGATGACCTTGTTGCTTCCATTTGCTTCAAGCTGCACCCATTTCCCGCCCCCCCCCAAAACCCCCAAACTTCTTTTTATTTTTTTTTGGCAAAATATTTCCCACCCTTTTATATTTATCATTCTATAGCCCATTATTATGGTATATGAACTTCTCTTACTAAAACAAATGTGAAATTACTGTAAGTGTACTGTTGCACCTATATCCCAGGCACAAGTACTAGTGACAATACTGCTTCCATACTTTACATACTAAGTTTCAGCCCTATCATATTTTGCACGTAGCAAAGTGCTTTTCTTAAATCTAATGTCTTTCTTGAACAGAACTTAATAAATATTAAAAAAAAATAATAATAACAACTACAAATACACAAGAAAATCCACTACACATGCATTAATATGTTTGCTGGAAGTATTGTATATGGCTTATCTAGAGGGCTCTGTCAGGTGGACAGTCTAGATTGGCCACAACATCTTCCCACGTGTCAAAAAACCTGTCTCATCAGGTAACTAACCCGGTGATACAGACCAGAATACCTTTTGCTTTACTACTAATATGTTTAATCAATTTATACAATAATTTTAGCTATTAAAAATAACATCAAGTTATTACTCATTACCAATAAAATCTTATTACTGTTATGTATTTCTTATATTTAGCAATATTCTAATACCTAGGCTCATGCAGGTATTTTGACAACTATGCACACACTATGCATCAGAAATGAACAAATATAATAACAATAAGAAGTGCAACACTTACCCTTCTCACCAATGCCAAGCAGAGATGTCGTTTGATATCCCTCCTAAGGTCCTTCGGTAGACTCTGAACCAAGTGTTCTTCATCCACTCCTCGTGTTTCCAACCACTTGTACTGATCATATCGTCTAACACGTTCCCTGAGATCTTGTGGTAGCAAGCGGTGATGCATCCACTGCTCTGAGTCACGCCTTTTGATTCGCATCTCCTCAAGCCGAATTGTTAGAGACTGCAGATAGGTCTGCCCAAATGCACAACCAAAACCTTAGCATATAATGTTTCAGCCTTTTATGCTACTAGTAGAAAAAGTATACTCAATAGGAATTAACTGGAAAGCAAATTTAACTCATGAACATAATTTAGTTGGAAATTTCACATTTACTTCAAATTAAGGTAAGATATTTAAATAATTACCATTTTAACATAAATAATTCATTTGCTAATGATACCCTTGTTCAGTTATTAAAAGCAAAAACAACAAAATACTAGAGAAAAACCCAATATCTGGAGAACTTGAAAAATGCATTTGAAACATCCTATGAGGCATTACGTGAATATCAGAATCCAATGAAGGGACCAAGTGCCAGATATGGTGATCCCTGGAAATCAGAATTCATGAATTTGGTAGTGCATCTTAAATTATGTTAATAGATCAACAGTACGATCGGTTGTAATGTATTATTAAATAAAATAGAATGGCTTTTAATAGGGATGATAACAAGGTGGGTTTTGGCAAATCCTAACCTGCCCCTATAGGAGTCTACTCGATACCAAATCCACTCTTGTAGGAGCGGGTTTTGGGAGGATCAAATTTAACAAATAATTCAAGCATATTACAGTTAACCCGATAATAACCTGATTCATATACCAAACTTCATCCATAGCGGTGGGGGAAATTACCCGTTTAACCCGCCGGATCACCATCTCTAGTTTTGATCATATAGACGTCTAGATACGAGAACATGCTATATGCTTTTTAATTTGATTGCAAGAATTACAAGGGAAAAATATAAAATTCAAAAGAAACAATCATGGAAAGGTAATTTTATTTATACATGAAATTTGAAGGGAGAAAAGCTACAAGGCTGTGTTTGAAACCGAGAATGAAGGGTGGAATTGGGGTTGAGAATTGGAATTGGGAATGAGAATTTCAATTCTGCTGTTTCATGGCATATAAAAGACTGGATTTAAGATTCTAGCCCCGATTTCGTGGAATTCGCTTATAACGTAAATTGGGTTTTATCAATTATCACCCACACCTCTTGTTTCTTGCAATTCCTGACCAAATAATTGCAAGAGCACGAGACTCTCTCAATCCAACCCTAACCTACACTTCACCTCTCTCTCTCTCTCTCTCTCTCTCTCTCTCTCTCTCTCTCTCTCTCTAACTGGTAGCACGAACCCAAGATCAAGAAGAAGATGATCTAGACGTTTGGGCTGCCATTAATGGAGGCCGGGAAACCCAATATAAAAAAAAAGAGCGTCTAAACATCATTGTTTCGTCATGGAAAATATTAATCGAATCTGCCTATTTTCTTTTTTTTTGCCCGTTTCTTCTGTTTTTATTGTTTTTAAATTGGAAAACATGTTTGATAAAATTCCTCAATAAATCATTTTACCAATGCTCAATTTGTTTAAGTCAATCAAACAACATATTTACAATTCTAAGGTTTTATAATTTAGTGAATTATAATTGTTAGTTTTAGAATTCTGTAGGGCAATTTCAAATCCTTATGTCAAACAGACCCTAAAGGATGTTAAAAATGTCAGCAAAATCTAAGAGAATGTAAGAATGTATTGATATAGATCTTAATTAATCAGATCAACATTGACCTAATCCCTACTGCAGCTTTGACTACAAACTGCACATACCAATGTTTTAAAACCGCCGGACCCAATGTTATCAAAACGTCAACAAGTAGAGGCTAGGCGATAGACCTGCATATCGCCTAGGCGACAATTGTTTTAATATGAAAGCAAAAACATTGCAGCACAAGCTAATTAATATAATAATTTCATACAGATCGTATCAAAGCAATTAGAAAACAGAATTAACCAAAAAAAAGTGCAGTCGGCAGGAGTAGAAGAAAGGGGAGAGGAAATTTTCTAGGACGCAGTTCCATATGTGGAAAAAAAAAGGAGAGAGAGAGAGAGAGAGAGAGAGAGAGAGAGAGAGAGAGTATGCAAATAAGGGGAAATTTTCTGGCCAGTTAGCAAATCTGCAACTGTCGACTACCCGCAGTTGCATATGCAAAAACAAACAACAAAGAGAAATGAAAGAAGAGGAGAACACAGAGAGAGAGAGAGAGAGAGAGAGAGAGAGAGAGAGAGAGTACACACCTGATTGGTTTGGAGTTTGGACCTTCATCTTCAAGCTTGTTCACTTGTTCTCTTGGATGCTTGGGTTTCAACTTCAGGCTTCAAGTTAGGATTAGACTATAGAGATTTGGAGTCTTGAACTACTAGAAAAATAAAAAGCCTAAAGAAATAAAATAAGCAAAATTTTAATTAATAAACTAATTAAAATTTAAAATAATTAAAATATAAATTACAATTTGAGTGGTTCAAGACAAGTTGAACCACATTACACAATGGGCGACTGCCTGAGTAGATTAGGTGACCAGGTGGTCACCTAGGCACACTCAGCCTAGGCGACCCTTGCTTGAGCCCTTAGAAAACCGTCTACTCACCTAGGCAGTCGCCTTTAATAACATTTGACCGGACCTAACCCAGTTGAACCCCAAAAAGGATCACTGGAGCTATTCAAGTTCAGTGACAATCACTCATTTTGGTTTCTATATATTCATGCTTGACTAGATGTGTTGGACTTCATGGTTGGCTATGGCCAACCCATTAGATACGTCCATATTAGGGTAAGATATTTGGGCCTGGTCCAAATAGGATGCACTCTCCTAGTCCTTATAGGATAAGTGACTAAGGAGTTGGCGAGACACAAGGAGTTACAATAGCTCCTAAATCCTAATCTCATCCTAATGTGTGGAATAGATTTGGAGTTCTCTCTCTCTCTCTCTCTCTCTCTCTCTCTCTCTCTCTCTCTTTCTCTCTCTCATCCCAACATCCCATTCAGATCTGGAGGCTTCTAGGGTTTCCATATTTCCGCCCTTGGTTGCTTGAGTGTGGGCATTGGTGTGCAGTTCTAGTAACTACGCATGATACCGATGTGAGGTGATTTTGGTTCGTGATTGAGATCTTCTGCTGCAGATCTTGGTTCGTATAGAGAGGTACATGATCCGGTTCCTTTGGTTTATCCTTCATTGATATCAGACCCATCGCTGTTTCGTCTTCCTTGGGCAAGAGGTATGTTGATTAACCTCATTAAAGAATCAACGTAGTTGCTGTTTTTGAGAAAAAACTGCATACAATGCATGGTTGCAACAATGGTTCGTTTTGTAAAACCATACATTGTGATCATCATTGCTTTTGGGTGCTTATTATTGCTTTCTAACACCAAAACAATGATGGATCTAAGAGAGAAAGAATTAATTAAATTTGGGTTAATGTATGTTTTACAGAAAAACTCAGTTTGTGAGGCTTCGGTTAGCCGAACAGGGGTGCTCAGTTAACCGACGTAACCCCTCGGTTAGCCAAAGCCCGACTGAAGCCTAGCCGAAAGCTAGCCCTCGGTTAACCAAGGAGATTGGACTGAGAAACATGCATTCAAGATATGTAACCAAAGAGGCTTCGGTTAGCCGAAACCCTCCTCGGTTAACCGAAGAGGACCCTTCGGACCCAAAAAGTTAAAATTTATTTTTTAAATTACATTAAATTAATGCCCTATTATATGGTTATTTTATTGAGTATTGTGGCATGATTTAATTTATGATTTGCATGTTTAGATGTGATTAACATGTGGAATAAGATTAGTTAAGATAATTTTATTTCCTCGTTAGATTTTGCATATTATGGATTAAAAGTGATCTTAATTTCTCATTTTATTGGTGATGATTGTACATTATCGCCCCAGGCCTGGTATATTTTTGATCTGATAAATAAGGGATTAATATTACTGTTTAATCCTAGATAATGGTGCAAAATTAATTATGTGTGTGTATTTAAGATGTTAATTAATGTACAATTCTTAAATTGTAGTGATATGACATCTACGAGCATAGTAACTGACATGAATAAAGGGGAGAAATTGGATGGGAAAAATTATTACATATGGCATAGGAAATTTGAATATTTCCTAGATGAGCATGGGGCCCTGGAGACTTTGACCCATAGCCTAGCTTATCCTGAGGGAACCACTGTCCAACATCGTAGAGATATGGAGGCCTATTAGGCATGGACTAAGAAAGACAGTTGTGCATGCTTTATGATGCTGAACATCATGCACAATGATCTGATTGGTGAGTTTGAGGACTTTAAGACTGCACAAGAATTGTGGAATGCAGTGAAACTCATGCTCGTTGGTACCTTGACTACCAGACTACGTGCATTTACGATGAAATTTGAGACTTACAAGATGGCTCTCAACGTGAGTATAGTTGAGCATCTTAGAAAGATGTAGTCAATGATACGTGATCTGAAAGCCGTTGGGAATAGCTTGACTGATGAGCATCAGATTCTCGCTGTTCTAAGATCCCTACCGAATTCATGGGAGCACGTAAAACTCACCATGACGCACAATGAGAACATTAAAATATTCATTGATTTGGCTCGTCATCTTGAGCTCGAGGTAGAGCGTCAAACCGCAAGGTCTAACAACATTACGGTTTTAGCAGAACTAGCAAAGCGCATGGAATCTAGGCCTAAGCACAAGGCATCTAGGCCTAACCGCAGGCACAAGGGTAAGGCGCCCCAAAAATGATTTACAGATGAGAACGCACCAAGGCAAGAAAAGGTATTAAGCACCATAGAGGGAAGTGAAGTGGAAAGAAAGACATGTCCAAAGTGATCTGCTACAGTTGTGACAAGTTCGAACACTTCACTTGTTCATTGAGCAGAAGAAGGTACGAACTAATCTAACCTCTAGCTTATATTGCATAGTTTGCACTGAGGTCTTGATTGCACATTCTACTCCTGATTGGATTGTAGATTCCGGAACAAGAAGACATATAGCCAGAGATCGAGATGGGTTCGTGGAATACAGGCAAATACCAGTAGGAAGTTAGAAGGTATACATGGGGAACAATTCCAGTGTTAATGTGCTAGGAGTTGGCACGTACCTATTGAAGACGCGAGAGAATAGTGCACTGATGCTTCATGATGTACTTTATGCACCTAGCATTCATAGCTGTGATAGAGTTACTTAGACTATATTTTTCTGTTATTTCCAGTAGAGATTGTGTTTCTATTTCTTTAGAGTCAGTTTTATATGGTCATGGATTCATTTCAAATGGGTTGTTCAAACTTGATATTCAAGATTTTAGTAATGATAACTTGGTTTCTTATTTGAAATTCAATACTGATGATATTATTTATGATTCATTAAGATCAAGGTTTTAAATGCCGATTTCGCCGGCATGACGCCGACATGCCGCCGGCATGGTGTAAAATTTCGCCAGCCTGGTGAAATATTTCACCAGGTTGGGGAAATTTGGTTTTTGATTGTTTTTTTGTTTTTTAAGGATTTTACTGAGGGATGGGGTTGAAATATACCTAATAAGCCTAAAATATGCTAAAAAAAACTTAAAATACACCTAAAAACCTAAAATATGCAAAAACACATGCATACATACACATTTACACATGGTTAGGCAAGTATGACGCACTCAGTTGAGTACCTTGTAGTTGTATTTGTAAAGGAAAAATAAAGTTCACATGTAAATGACTCATCATTTATATACACAAAAAGAAGTCAAGATATGACCCTATTTAATC
>JAUPMG010000010.1:9582224-9600835 GCA_031762675.1 Pachysandra terminalis
TAAATATGACAGTTACCAGATTAGGATCTCCATCTAAGGTTTATCTTATGAGATCAATCTGGTAGTTACCAGATTAGAATTAGGATTTAGAATAAGAAACATTATGAGCATTTAAATTTAAATTTTAAATTCTTAACTGGATGATTTATTTTGACTTATCCAAATATCAAATAAATCTGAATATTAAAATTTAAACTAAAAAACTGACCTTCGAGGGTCATAGATAGTTACAATACAATCAGCTCCTCCTAGTGTGATAGCCAATACCACCAGCCATGTTATTACAAATGTCATGGAATTTTTCTACAAGCGAACCATAGAATTGCAGTAAGGAACTACTGTTATCTTCCATTTTCAAGTTCCATTGCTAACTGCAGCAACTACAAAAGTTGAAGCACAAATGATAACAAAAGGGAGGAGAACTAAGAAATAGACTTCATTTACATGAACTGAAGAGAGAAAGAAAGAGAACATATATAATATTTTATTCAAACATAGCAAGTTGAAGTTAATGTGGTAAACTTTCAAAGAATTCTTCACCTACTTTTTCCTTTTTACAAAATTCATTTTCTTTTTTTTTTTTTTTTTTCCTGCAGTTTTTAGTTTCCATCAAGCAAACAAAAGGGCATCAGACAAGTTTGGATTTTGCACCCTTTTATCTTCTCTTCTTCCTTTAGCTGTTTATATTATACCTTCCTAGTCACCTATGAAAGGAATTCTCTCATGCACTCCTAGGCTGATGATTGTCCCTGCAAAGTCTGATCAAATTTGCTCTATTCATAAAATAGATTGAGAATTTTGCAAGTGTTAAATTGGATAATTTTATTTTTTTCCTTAATCTTGTTTTGTTCCTGAATTATGTAAATTATAATTATTCTAAATGAGTTGATATGTAATTTACACTTATTCTAAATGAGTTGACCTTTCAAGTTTCAAAACTTGGCAAATCATCTCGATACCATCCAACTCTCACAGAGGTATGATTTTCAGTCTCACGGCACTCTGACTCACCCCTTAATAGCTTGTAAAATTTGGGCCAAATAGCTCAAAAAACCTGGCCAAGTTACTCTAAAGAAGCAATTTACATTCTGTTTCTTTGGAATCATTCCTGCTGCTTATTCCAGTGGATAAGGGTCGCATTGTTTTCCTTATTTTTCTTGATGATAAATTCATGAGTGAAATCACCCTATTCACCAGGTTTTTAACTCATTCAAATTTGAGTCAAGAGCTAAGCTACAAGAAGACATGTATTTTACTCTGTAGTATTAAAAAAAAAAAAAAAATTGGTTAAAAAGATTCCAATCTCAAACAGTTCAGAAAGAGCCACTGAAATAGCACGGCATCCCTTAAAGCTAATCTATGCAAGTTGATGGTCATACGTTATCTTGGGGCAAGCAGCCTACCCACATTCATTCAATAAGAAGAAGATATACTGCAATTTACAAAATATAAATAAATAAATAAATAAATAAAGTAAGCTACTAAACCATGGATACTGCATTATTGGCCTTGAATCTGTAGGCCATTATATTTAATTCTATATTATCACTTTTTGCTGGTTCCTTTCGAAGCTTCTGAGAAAGTATTTGATCATACGACAGTATAAGCCAATCCTGAGATTTGTAAACCTCAGTGCCTCTAGGACATAATAACATTGAGACATACCTGTGTAGATCCTTTGAGGCCAATATCGGAGTTGGGATGGTTGGATTGTGGATGAAGAGAGGAAGCAGCAACCCACATAAACAGAGAAATTAAACAAGAAAAGAAACCCAAATATCAGGAAAAAAATTCTTAATAAAGGGTTGAATTGGTTAGTTTGCCTGAAATCAGAGAATCTAACACACAACACACAACACACAACACACACAGATATATATCTATATATATATAAAGAGAGAGAGAGATACAGAACTCGTACTCTTTTCAACTTTGTCAAGTGGTTTTTATAGTACATTCTTTTACATACAATGAATGTGAATCAAAAATATAACACCCAAATCATGACTATCAAAGAAATTCTTATGAAAGGAAGGAAATAATAAAATCCAGGTAGCAGCAACCAGAATTTTCTCTATCTCTTCTCATTTATCATCTTCAAGCCGAGGTACCTGCAACAAAGGCCCAGAACACGACAACATCATAAACATCTCTCACAAAATTTACCAATACGACCATCATTTGACCTATTTACAGTGCTATTATTTCGCCTATATCAAAACTTACCGACCAAGCATCATCACCGTAGCCTGGGGATTGGTCCCAGGTGATATTGTGAATGTCGAGCCATCAACTATACGCAATGAATCGATGCCAATCACGTGGTAATCCTGATCAACTACCTTCCCAACCAGGCAACCTCCATGGTAGTGCCATATGGTGTTTACAGTTTGGCGACAGAAATCAGCCATCTCCACATCATTCGACCTATTTACAGGTAATGCTGGGCCAACATACCTGAAATCTCTAGTCCCAAACCACTGCCGGAACTTGAATTCCTCCATGGATCGGCTCCTCAGAACCTCGCCAATCTTGCGTATCCCCCTCACACAAATTTCCAGGTCTACTGGGTTAGAGAAGTAGTTGAAACGGACAATTGGATTGACTCTCACATCTGTGGATGCCAGGCGGAGTGAACCAGCAGACAGAGGTCCAGAGATTTTCTCAATGAGTGAGGCTACAGTGAGATAGAGAGGAGAAGATGGGTTATGAAAGACAGAGCGAGGAGGGGAGGAGAAAGGAACAATATTTGATGCAGCTTCAATATAGGCGCCCGAATCAGTAATTCCAACCACCTGTATAAGGGAATGATCCAATGGGAATGGTGGAACAATGGATATTCCATTACGAGGATTGTCATACATAAAGTAACCCACATGGGGTAGATGATGAGCCACTGGAATTCCCCATGATGAGAGGTAGGAACGAGGGCCAATGCCACTCAGTAACAGAAGCTGAGGACTGCCAATGGCCCCTGCACAGAGAATCACCTCCCCCGTCCCACGAATCATAGCATGGTGGTGCCGTCCAATGCTATCCCGATAAACGACGCCAATAGCCGATTGCTTCATCCCAGATGATGATGGCCCTGATTTATTCCCAGAATCAACCAACACTAAAAATAATCAGAACAGGACGAAAGAAAGTGCTCAAAATGGCACAATATAGTTTAAAAGAAAAACTGCAGAGGAACAAAGAAAAAAGCAAAATGAGCAACTCTAGCTACAATTTGGTAACTTAATCCAACAATGCTATTGGTAGAAAGAATACAAATCACATATCCAATGAAAGAGCATTGGCATAACCAGATTCAACAATAGGATTCCATCAAACAATGCCAATTCTCCATATGATCACAATATGTAAGTGAATTATTATAAGTGGGCTGGATTGCCAACCCCCATATTTCCATTGAAACTCAAATGTATTGGTACATTCATAAAAGAATAGAAAGGATGTCAGGATTTACATACCAGACTAAAATTAGGAAAAAACATTTGGCCCCCAGTTCAGCATTGAGCAAATAATCCTCTTTTTTTTTTTTTTTTGCATTGATAGGGGGCAATGAAAACAATCTAAAGACAACAACTTTCTCAAATAAAAGCCAATTTTGCCGCCGAAATATTCAATCAAGATTGTCCGAAAAGGCCTGAACTTTTCAGCACTTTTAGCACAAAAATCTCAGTATCATTGTTCTTAAATTGATAAACTCCCATTCAGCATGGACTAGAAGACTCATCCATTTCCCCAAAAATATTATTGTAGGCAAATATATACCCACATCAAATCAGCAAGCCAAAACAAGCAACAAACAAATACAGAAATTCCATTCATGTTACACTCTTCAAGTATATACTTAGCAACAAGTTAAAAAAAAAATTGAGATACTACAGTTCAAATACACCAACAATAAAGGAAAACAGAACAAGAAGAAAGAAAAACTATTTACCAGATGAGTAGAGGGAAGAGAGGAGAACCCTCTCCACACTAGCATGAACAGAAACCCTTATGTTACCCGGTTTTGCATAGTTTAGCAAATCTGCGGAACTGTATCGCCGACCAGAGTTATCGAAGGTTGTGCCGCCAATCTTGGTCCCTAACAAATGGTTCACATTAAACCCATTATAAGGTCCAATATCAGCATCCAAAAGCCCATCACGGACTGCCGATTGCCACATCTTGATCTCCGGCCGGAAAACCACCGCCCTTTCAACCCACTCGTATGATTGATTAACAAGACTCATGTCCCAATCCACGCCGGAGTTCAAGAAGAACTGATGATCAGCTCTGCTGTAGAATCCCGCATTTATAGCACTACTTCCACCTAAAACCCTTCCTCTCGCATTAGGAACGCCGTCTTCAGACGTGAAGGCCTGCGCAGGAGAGTCGAAGGCGTCGACCTCCATTAACGTCGTCAAGAATCCTTGGTCAGTCATCAGGTTAGGGTTCCCATAAGGAACTCCACCTCGTTCAAGTAATAAAACTCTGTAATTCTGTGATAGTGTTGCCGCTAATGGACAACCGGCCGTTCCTCCACCAACGACTATGTAATCGTACTCTTCTTCTGATGGGAAATCGGTAGCGTTGAAGACGAATCTCAGGTAACTGGGATCTGCAGAAACAAGTAAAAAAATAATGATTCATTCAATAAAGAAGATCTTCGATGGTGATTGGTCAAAGAATCGGATAACCTTGTTGAGGAGCTGAAGTAACCAATGATGGGGTGGCCATGACGAGGATAAAGATCAGGATTTCAAGCCAAAGAAAACCAGAGGAGATAGATTCGTAGACGTGTTTTGCCATTTCAGGTTTCAAGAAGCTTCAGCAAAGCTTGAACTGCGAGATCGAGAGAGACAGAGGGAGAAAAGTTCGGTTTCTGGTTCTTCTTTTTAGTTTTTTTTAAACGGAAACGGATGGCGCCAATACTCTTTACATGGGCCGGACGCTGGAGACTGGAAATAATATAAATTCCCCTTTTATCAAAAGTTTCCACCGTTACAACGGCGTTTATAGCCGTTAAACTGTGCACAAAGATCGGGGTTCACCGACACTGCACCTGCCTGGACTCGGAGCGGTTTTAAAAGGCTGAAGGGACCGGATGGTTGAACCATGAACCGGCACCTCAACAGTTTTAAGGTTTTAGAGGTCATATTTTTATTTTTTTTAAGGTTTAGCATTTTTTTGGGGTTTTAATTTTTTTTAAGGTTTAATTATTAGTGTTTAGGGTTCATCTTCTTCTCTTAGGGTTTATTATTTATTTATTTTTTGGATTCTTAGATTTTAAGGTTAATCTATTAATCTTTTTCTTTTTTAAGATTTAACTTGTTTAAGGTTTTTATTGTTTTCAAAGGTTCAATATTTAGGGTTTAGGATTCATATTTCCTCTTAGGGTTTTAGATTAGAATTTTAAGATTATAAGTTTTAATGCTTATAAATTAAGATTTATATAATTTTTATATTCTATGTTTTAAATTAATTTTTTTTAACTTTATTTATTTCCAACGGCTTTTATTCTTGAGTTTAACTAAAACTCTAAAGGTTGCCGGTTTCACTAATTCACTCGTTATAATGTGATCAAGTAGGTGACCTATATAGGTCCCCTGTGGGTGACCTTCTGTTTCCACCGAATCCCTCCGGATCAATCCTCCGTGATGCATGCTCCACACGTGGTGTATTGATATATATGTGTGTGTGATGTGCGCGAGCATGCCAGGACTTATTCTAGTCCAAGAGTAAGGGTTAAGAATTTGACCCCAGGCACTGATCCACACTAACTAAACCGAGTTGGTTAAGCAATCGGTCGTGTGATCAGCCATTAAATGTGCATTTGTTCTTAGGTGATTGACAAAGGTCAGGGTTCTTCCTTTGTTATGAATTCACCTGATCCTTCAAAGAATGTAAATACAATGCCAATTACAAATAAGAGTTAGAATAGAACACCGAAGGTCTTGCCTTTAATCAAGAATTTATTCATGACTAAATATCAGAGACATTAGATGTTAACAATGACATGAAAAAAATGAAAAACAATATCTAGAAAGAATACTGATGAACCAACAATGGTTATCTCAATGGCCGTGACCCACTGGCAGGCTGGATTAACGACCGGTCAAATTGAGAGCAACTTCTTAAGGGGTTGTAGCGGAGATTGGTCTAAGGCATAGCAGCAGACTATAACCGGATTAATTGGTGAACAAAGGGGATAGTTCCAGTGGCCATGACCGACATGGATGCTAGAAGAGCGTCCAAAGTTGAGACCAATATTCTAGGGAGAAAGTGGCTGGTGAGCAAGAGAATGATCAATCATCATTGTTGCAATGGAAGCAACGAAAGAGGACATAAATGACCGTGGAGTATGAACAACGTTGCACTAGTTTTGAGTTTTTGTTGAAGTGGCTGAGAAACTGGTCGTCTTCATGTATTTGTAGACTTCTCTCTGAACGGTTATCCAACAGTTCAATTCGTTTGTGATAACCACTCTTACTTTAGTATTTGAATTTCACATTCGATCGTGGGCGGATCAAACCTGCGTTTTGTGTTGCCTGGACACCTGGACCGATGAGTGAGCTTTATTTGCTTATGTCCTTCTCCACATATTTTCCTCCCATTGGCTGCTGCAGCTATTAAATTAATTGTACGAAACAAAGCCTCATACCTTTTTTTACGTCTCTTAGCCTTCTATCGATTTGAAGAGACGTGAGGAAGGTAATTTAATGATCGCACACGTGCCATTTCTTGCAATGGAAAGAAAATGAGGACTCAAATCAAATCAACCTTTCAGCTCGCTGATCTGATCCTCTTCATCCCTTCATTTGAACTCATTTGAACTTATAATCTGCTCTGTTCTACATTCTCATTCTCTCTTCTTCCTTTGAGTCTCCTTCTGTCTCCATTGTTGAGCTCTAATCTTTCATCATGTCTAAGAAAATCAAGAGATCTTCTGCCGCTGTTTCCCCCGGTCCTTCTTCTCTTAGTCTCTCAGTCATCTTATCAAATTTTGGGTCAAGTATTCACTGTAACTTCTCCTTCTTCTTCTTCATTGATTTTAGATCATGCATTAGACCAGAATTTATGCCCTTCTCCTGTACACGATCTCAACCTATTCCATCCCAAAACAGTTGGGGACAAAATTATGTTATCTGCTAATGGACTTGATTGGGCAATTTGAACTGTTGGCCGGCCCATCCATTCTTGGCCTAGAGTAAACAAGGCCTGGACGAGTGGGTTGACCGTTTAGCCCCAGTCTACTCTGATTCGGGGAGGGAGTTCGAAATCTATGAATTCGTTATGTATTCTCATTTTGAGGTGACCATGGGCCACATTCTCTTGGCTGCGGCCGTCTTCTTTTGGAGTCAGTCCAGCCTTGGCCCTATGATCCCAACGGTCATGGACGTTACAGCCCTTACCAGTCTTCCTCCAGTAGGTGAGTTTGTCAACCCAATCTTGTTTGTGGACCAAGATGGAATTTCTTTTGATAACCAGAATGCCGATGTTGCCTATGGGACCTTCTCTAGAGAAAGGAAGTCGAGCGATCTGGTGACCGTTCAAGAGCATTGCTCCTTCCTTCTCATGTTTCTTTGACGAAATCTTATGTGCGTTGCTTTTGGTCAGATGACCAAAGAATACAGCTCCCTGGCCATCTCCTTGGTGGTCGGTCGTAAATTAGCCCTTGCCCCCTTGATGCTTTCCTCCTTGTATAGGAGTTTGTTTGAATTTTCTGTGAAAGGTCTTGCGGCCGTTGGAGGGCTTCGATGGCTTCTTCAATGGTGATTTATGAGTACTTCCCTTCTGCCAAAGTTTAGTTCCACCCGTCTCCGGCCTACAGTACTTCGGCCGTCATTGGCTGAATTTCATTTTGCATAAAGCTTAGTTTGATGATTGCTTCTACTTTTTCTCCGGTCTTGAGTTTGGCCATGACGATACCTTGTTCCAGCCTTTTCTCATCCGGTCGGATGGCCTAGAGTGGTTGTCCGACCTTGATTTTTATATTACGGAGGGGTCTGAAGCGACCGAGAGGAGAGATACTCTCTGAGCCAACCATTTGTTATGTTGGGACCTCCCCTATGGTGGAGTAATGAGTGGGGGTCCTGTCCGGAACCAGAAATGTGGGGTTGAGGCTTACTTCCCTCACTTTTGTACTCGTCAATTCGGGTTGACTTAGGCTATCCTAATTCCTTAGCGCTTTTTACTGAATTATGATTCGGCTGACCGAGTAATCGTTTGCTCCCCCGACCAATATAAAAATCTAGCCCATGATTTTCGCCGCTTCACTTAAGAATTCCCCATGATCCTGCCACCTAATGGCCCTTCATCAACTGTTGCTTTCAAGACATGGTGGTCTTACTACATTCTTCGGATTTTCGAATGGCCGCGAGAAGAGTACATTGCTCGGCTAAGTCCCCCGACAAAAGTGTCCTCCACTAGAGCTCCTACCCCAAAAAGCTCTAAGGGGGTGAAGGCTGCTTCTTCTGTTTCCACACCATCCAAGGCCATTGGTGATACATCGATAGTTGATTCCGGGGTGCCTCATTCCAAGGGGAAGAGAAAGGAAGCTCCAGTCCCCCAACCTCCCCCAAGAAAAAAACATAAGATTGAACCAAGTATTTATGATCGCATTCAGTCCATTTGCCGATCTAAGTAGTTTTATAGGATGAAATACGATCCACAGGAATCCCCGATTGTTTTAGAGGAAAAAGAAAACAAAGCCTTTAGTCAAATACTTTTGGAACACGAGCCCGAATGCGTGAAGCAGTGGTCTCTTGATTGTGAGCTTCTGGAAGGAGATTTTGAGGCTTCTTTTGCATCTTACATGATTCCCTTCAAGTCGAAGATCTCTTCATTTCCTGAGAGCTCTTACAGCATGGTCGATCTTGTGGCTCCGAGTTGTAAACGGTCATATGAGGAGGTGGAGTTTACAGGGAGATTTGGGACCAACCAGGATTGTTTTATTCACTCGGACAGGGTCCGAATGATTCATGACCCCTCAGCTGGTACTTTAACTATGTATACCTCATTTGCTTTGATGTCCATTGTTCTTACGTACTAACTCCATTTTTTGCCATGAATATCCCGATTCCTTCCAAGACAACCCAGTCGGCCCCAATCGAGGACGAAGAAGAGGAGGAAGAAAAGGAGGAGGATAGACCTTTAATCTTCCATCAGCTATGACGTCCTGTTCTTAGTGTAATAACTGGAAATATCCCTAAAAATCTTAACTTGAAATCTTAGGGTAAAATAGTAATCTGATGAATTGGTAATTTAATCTCATTTATTAATTAGAATTAGGTCACTTAAAATCCTTAATCCTATAAGACGCACTAGAAATTCCTTAAGTCACTAATATTGATCAGATCAGCCAGATTAACTTAAGAAGCAAAATGGGTCAGATAACATAACTTAGCATGAAATAGAAAATAACATAATGTAATGGCTTAAATCTTCCGATTTATGCATATTTATGTTTTGAACCTTGTGATAATTCTTCCCTTTGTTTGGATTGCCGATCGGGTTAAATCCGACCATGCAATCGTATGTTTTGTGCTTTTTAGGCCTAGGTGCTACACACAGTAGCATGGCCCATCTTAATGTTTGAATTTGTGTTTGATCATTTAGATCAAGATTTTGATGGGTGGTCAAGAATCATTTGAGCATTTGCGTTTGTTTGTGTGGTTGGGATTTGTTGTGCTTGTTTGTGTGGCTAGGATTGAAGGAGAGAGGGAGTTGGTAGTGGGGAATACCAACTCCCACTAATCATTCCTCTAAGGGCCCAGATTTGGGTTGTTAGATTGGAGGGCTAGGATTGTTTTGAGAGGAGTCTTATGGCTTAGGTCACCTTGCTTGAGAGAATCTCAAGCATTTTCTCTCTTGAGCTTGGCTTTGTTGGGTGCTTGGGAGCTTGAAAGAGAAAGGGGAAGAGGCTATGCATGCTTGAGGTTTCTCTTGGTTTTACTTGCATTTTTGCTAAGGTAAGTAGATACTTCACACTTGTTCATTGATTGAAGTAGTTTCATGTTCATTTATCTTTATCTTCTTGTTCATGCGTGCTATGGAATGTTAAAGAATGGATTGAGTGTCTTGATTTGGGCATGTTAATAAAGAAGCATGTTTTTAGTAATAAAATGTGTTAGATTTGGTTGACAAATGCATATTTAATGTTTCCCTTGATTTGTATTTTCATTTGGGGAGAAAAACCCCTTTATTTTGGCTGGTTCATGACATTCGGCGATCTCCTCAGTGCACCAAACACTTTCTGGGCCGTCGGTGAACTACTCGCTGCGCCGAGCAGGTCGTCGAGCCTCGGGAGTGAATCTAACCTTCTGTTTTGGTCTCTGAGTGTCAGTTCGGCACGCCAAGTGGACTTCGGTGTGCCGAAGAGGTCGCCGAGTATTGGTTCCTTGGAATTGTCGTCGAGTCTCAGTTCGGTCCGCCGAGGCAGGCTTCAGTGCGCCAAGGACCTCGCCGAACCTGATTATTTAACCTTCAAAGCTGATGTCTTATATGTGTTACACATTCACATTAGTGTAATTCAAATTTATGATATACATATACTCTCAAACCATGTTGATGTGCATTCCTTTCCTTGAGACTTAGTCTTATGTAATGTGAACGTCTATACATGAGGATGTGTGGGATAAATTCCTTAGTCAGTTATTATACACCTCGTACATAACCTAGAATTCACCTAATTATATTAAACATGGTGTTATTGAGTTCTGCTATGATTGTTCTTATACTTGCTCCATCATGGACCCGTTTCCATGTGTTGATGAAATATGAATGTTAGGCATGGGATGATTTGTATACTTATAGTGATGATACATCTGTTGCAATAAATGTGAATTCCTAGTTAATCTTATATGATTTTTTCTCAATGGATCCATTTCGTGTTACTCGAACTGTGATTTGTATTATATGTGGGATTGATGAATGACACACTTATTTGTTGTTATTACACCTTGTACACTATGAATTGATTGCTTAGCTAGCGTGCACCTCTCCACTTGCACAGCATTGACTCAAGACCATTGCTTGGTCAAAGAGAAATACCCTGTTTTTCGAGACTACATGGTTGAGTCTCGCGATTTAAATAAGAGTGTTATGATGTGAATTCCACATCCAGTGAGGAGACTGGCAAGGATGAGTTGAGGGATTAGCTACCCCAATAGACCCACTCATTTCCCAAGGGCATTTACCCAATGATCCGCACGTTGGTCTAAGCTTGGAAGATGATATTTCCCAAGGATCTGCACATTGGTGTAAGCTTGAATGAAATATCATAGAGAGAGACCTCTATAGTATGTAAAGTGTCGTGATTTCTTGAGGGATCTGCACGTGGGTGCAAGCCTCGGTATTTACGATTGATAAAAAATAAGTGGGAGGATTGTGCCTCCTTGGTTAAAAACCCATAAAACTATGATGTACATATAGAATAGTCCTATCTGATAATTCATGGATTGTCACATATTATATTCTTATTTACATGACCTATCTACCATTTTTTCATATTAAACCTTTCATTTTACATAGGATTTACCAATTTTATTTTACCTTCACACTATATTTTAAATGTCTTAATTATGCTCAATTTATTATTGCAGAGACAATTTTGGAGACCAATCCTGGTCAAGGGAATGCAGACTCAAGAGGGACCGGATTAAATCAGACGGGTCGGATTAGGCGGATCGGATTAAGCTCAAAATAAATAACCTCAAAAAGAAAGAAGGTTCTAAGGCTAACCAAGACTCTGACTCAACCAAACCCGACCTAACCAAGACAACCCAACCCAACCAAAAGGGCGTTAACCAACCCAGTTCAGCCAAATCGTTAATAAGTCTGATTATATTTTAAAACGATTTGGGTTTTCAAGGATTCAATTTTGGAAAGAAAAACCAAAATTAAAATCGGATGGTAGTGGTCGTTTTGGCATGATCTTGAATTGGGAAACAAGGAAAAATCTGAATTGAAAAAAAAAGAAAGAAATAGAATTGGCTGGAGAGAAGAACAAAACTTCAAAGGAAAGAAAATTCAATTGGCTGAAGTGGAAACCTAGAAGGAAAGCAATTTCTCCTGGTGCGTTTTTAAGGAAACTAAACTGAATTGGAAGCCAAGTAGCATCGAATTAGAATGGAGAAAGAAAGAAAGGTGATGGTCGTGTTAGTATTCTCTTAGAAATTGAAGAATTGGTAAAAGGCGTTTGAAGCAAGGAAATAGTAGGTGCCGAATTAGCAAGAGCAGAACCAGAATTTGATCGTGCGGTTCTAGCTGAGAGATGCTAGGTGATTTTGGCATGAAGTGGATGGTCCAGATCAAGAGTTAGATGGAGCAAACCTTTGGGTCTTTAAGCTCTATAAATTGTGGAGCTTCACAAGCATTGGGAATAAAAAATCTTCCCCTCTTTCTGCTGTAATTTGTTTTAGAATTTTTCTGCAATTTTCTCAATGGAAGCCTAATTCTCTGCAAAGGCTAGAGATCAAGTCCCTTGTAATTGGTATGATTTGATTGTAATTCTTTATTTTAATGAAATTATGTTTTGATTGTTAATTTATTTTGATTTCTTGTAATGTATGAGTTCTTCATTCTTTTTATGAGTCCAATAAAGTTTTTCTCATCATTAAGAAGAATTTCTCATGGTTTCTAATAGGAACCTAGAATTAAATTGAATGGATTTTTCTAAAGTATTCTAGCCACGTCGTGAACCATGGTTACGAAGTGTTCCTGAATTATTTTAGTTCAAGCGAATCAAAGGTCTTAATAGCAATCAAGCATATAATCTGTTAGAGTTACAATGAATTTTATACCAGTTCAAGGAACTGTCCTGATGCCTGCGCATTTTCTCCACTGATTTTAAACCCCTTTAATTTACTTTTATTTATCCCTTAATTAGTCCCTTTTAGTTACCAGCAATTTTCCACTCTTGTTATTGTTCTTAACACTCTTTTGTCTTGAATTTCGTGCTCTATGTAGTTTGACTTCGGACTCCCGAGAATTATATTTCTTCGAACTCTTGCACTTGGGAGTGAGCAAGCACTATCCTTTAAACCATTAATACGGAGGATGAATTTAGGTTGCTGGGACATCCTGGGGTGAATTCGGGTTGCTGGAACACCCCAGATAGAGACTGGATCAAGAGGAAACATGCCATCTTGACATACTGACAGATTGCATTTGCATTTCATACTAGACTATTTGTTAGCTCACCTTGGTGATTACTGTAATTAGGGGCACAACATGCATAATAAATAATTGACCACATGCATCTCTTCTATTATGATCTCTTTATTGTGTGGACTAAAAATATTGCGTAATGTCTTGAATCTAAGTTAATCGTGCACAATTATGAAGTTATTTACTTACTAGCTAATGTATCTCATGCTTTTTAGCAAACAACTTTCAGGATCTTTAGTCGAGATGGCAGCTGAGGAGATTGAGGTGGAGGAGGATCTTTCGGGTCGATGAGCTTGGTCAATGAGAGAGAATCCGGTTGGGTACAACACTCTGATAGAACCTTAGTGTTAGTCTAGAGTTAGAATTTCCTTCTCTTAGAGCTTATTTGTAGTGACCCTAAACCAGAACTAAGGATTTAATTGTAATCTACTTATGAAAGTAGGGATCAGATTGTAAATAATAGAACTAATGGGGATGTGTTTTGATATTTCTTAAAAACTATATTGGGCTGGACCTAGAGTTAAAACGTGTGGAACATTTATTAATTTAATGGGCTGGATTAAGTAATGGACTTAATCTAATGGGCTTAAATTAGAAGATTAGTTAAGTTGTAGTCACTAAGTGAGATAGTTTTAATTTTTGGGAATTGAATTTAACGTGAGAGTCTAGGATTAGAAAGTTGATTGAACTAGTAATTAGCGTGTAAGGTTAAATTAGTAAATTCGTGAGAAAGTAGATTGAGGAGATTAATATTAGAGGGAAAATAGGAGAGGTTCTAATAAAAGTGGATTGAGATTGGAATAGGATTCGTTTCCAATTGAAGTAGGATAGGGATTAGAAGGAAGTAAGGCTATAAAGAAATAAGACTAAGAGGGAAAACGTGTTAAGCACTTTAGGAAGAAAGAAAGTGTTCGATTTTTAAAGAGAGAAATCGTTGGTGGCTGGATCGAGATCTGAAAGGGAAGATCACGTTAAAGTCGACGTCGGATCAAGAATGACAGTAAGTTGCAAATCCTGCCTAGTTCTCTTGAGATTTCAACAGTCGTTAATTTGTAAATTTTATGCTCAATAATTATATCCTGATACTAAAGGATCGTTTTAAAAAATCTGTCTTATGTGATGTATGAATTCTATATCATTTTTCCAGATTTTGGTTTTATCATGTTAACGAGTTCTTAATGTAATTTTTCCAGATTTTGGTTTTATCATGTTAACGAGTTCTTAATGTAATTTCCAGATTTTGGTTTTATCATGCTTAATTGGTTCTTAACGATTTCCAGATTTTGATTGTGTCATGCTAAATTTGTTCTTTACATGGTTTCCAGGTTTTGGATGTGTGGTTGTATGATATTAATTGAACCATGATATGAATTAGTTGTACATGCAAATATGTTGTTAAACCTATGTTTACTTAGTGCGAAATGTCTAATAGATCAACATCTACCTATTAATTGATTGGGATCCGAATCTAAATAGGGTGTTAGTTTTAAATTTCAGATCTGAATTCATGTTAGATATATTATCATATTCTTATAGTATCTATTGTGTTGCGTTTAAAACATTACAATTAATCTACTTTATATAATATACAATAATAAACCATGATTGATTGACTTTATATGAGTTACAATGAAAATCCATGCTATCTGATTAACATGATAATATGTGTTTTGTCACCTTTAATTTAGTATAATTATTGATTAAAATACTATATGAGTACGGATTGCTTGATTGTTGTGAAGGAATCTTGTGATGGTTTCCGGGGGACCTAAATGTACGTGGGTAAACGTCCCCTTTGTAGACCTCCCTGGGTGTTAATCCCTAAATGTATGGAAGTAGCTTCAAAAATTGAACCCCGTAGGTTGCGAATCCTACAAAACCATGTTGTACACGTGGGATGATTGAATATGGAGACATATTGACCAAAAGGTCGTGGACCGGGGTGTTGGTGGAGATTGTGACCGGCTGATCACCGGATAGTGGAGTGATTTTGTATGATTGATTGACATGATGGAATGATTGCATATATGTTTCTGTTATTGTTATTGTTTTTATATGCCATGATGATAATATATGCTGTGTTGAACTGATGTGATAACATGAGAAAGATAACTGAATTTACTTCTTACTGGGCATTCCAAGCTCATGCAACCTGTTATTATTGCAGGTTAAGATGATTGGATGATTACATGGATATGTTGTTGTTAAAGTTATTTATTTTCTGTTTTTGAATTCCTAGATCAGATTTGATGTAATAGGATAGTTGAATAGATTGGTTTGGTTTGTAGGCTCTTATGATGCCATTTTATTTGAATAATTTTGTTTCTTCCGCACTCTGATTGGTTTAATAAAAAGCATGATTAGATTTTATTTTATAGATTATTGTTGTGAGCCGCGTTCCATGGTTGGGAGCCCGAAGGTCGCACCTCTTGATCTGCGCCACCCACCTCGGTATTCGGGCACCGTGATCCGGGGCGTGACATTGTTAGTGTAGATTTGTAATTTAGTTACTTATATCTTACTAGTACTATAATTAACTTCCGCTTATGTTTTGTCTATTATTATCCACTCCCATAGCAAGAAGGTTGTGAATAAATCAGAAATATCAGAAATTGGGATTTTCTGGTTGGTTCATGACAAAAATGGTATCAGAGCCTAAGCTCTTCTACGACTTAAGTAACTGTATTAGGATTTTCATAGGACTTCAGGTTAGGATTTTTTAGGTTGCCTCTAAGTCTAGGACTTGTAGGGGTTAAGGGAATTAAATATCTATAGGATGTGAGATTGTGAGAGCGATGATTGTTGTTTGTGCGTCCTAACTAGCGACTCCAGATGGATAATTGGGGATAAGAAGTACAACTGTTTCTGAGAATTTTAAGGTAGAAGCTACTAGGATGAAGTCTCTGTTAAGTATTGGATTGTCATGTTATTAAAGGATGTGATAATCTAAGGTTTATGTTTGCTGATTGAATTTATTTAAAGTACCTAGAACTCTAATACTAAAAAAATTTCAAATTTTAAGGTCAGTGTAATTGCAAATGCATTAGACTTAGAAATTTGAGAATTTGGTTGGAATTAGATTATATATAAATAAAGAGAATAATAATATACAATTATTTAATCCCTTCATTTTATTATGTATGTAACAATTTATATAATCACACCAAGATACTAATTGGATCAAAGTCTGGAGAAGTCACTATTCATGCCAGATCCGGACTTAGACCCATATCCTGATGAATCTTTGTGTTCATCTAATCAATCTTTAAAACTTTGTTTGGATGGTTTGATGTGATATATGACTTCTTATATTTTGATAAACATTGTAATTTTAGAATCTTTATCTTTGCTCTTCTTGGTGATCTCCTCCTTCCGAGGGCACCCTTTAGATGGTTCAATTTTTTTTCAGTTGTAGTGTGTTCCTTTCCGCATGTTTTTGAGTTTTCTTCTCGCAGTGTATTAAACTTTAATTTCTTGCTTTTCATATGTGTGCTTATTGGGTAGCCTACATTAGCTCCTTCCTTTCTAGTGAAAACATGCAATATGCTTCTTCTATGTAACGGTTGGTTAATGTTAATAAGTTTGTGTTGTTTTATTTTTGTGCACTTAGAATTGAACACGTGCATTTAATCCTATCCTTTTCTCGCCTTCGGAACTCTTTAAATTACTCTTATTTATTTTGATTTCGTTTGTAATTTTTTTACAACTACTATTTTGTATTTACATTTATTCGTCAACTTCCAATTTATTTGTTGATCTCTTTACATCTTCTCAACAACATCGATAACCACACACCATGTATTTTTATATATATTTACGTGATTACTTTCCTTGTTTCAATACATAGATCACTAATATCTACACACATATACTATCAACCTTTTACTGCACCCTTTTTCCTCTATGAAAATAAGTTTTTCATACTAATATTTTACTACGCCTTTTTCTCAATTGCATTTTTGTACTTTACGTACTGCTTACGTCACCATTTATTTTATTTACACAGCTACTAGTCATTTTCTTTTCAGCGTAACCTTTTATTATTTTTTGTTGTCCATGTGGAGTTTGTTTTGAATGTATGTGCCAGCCCTTTATTCCAGCATATGTAAGCTGAATGTTTTCCCTCTTCGCAATGCTTGTTGGTGTTAATAAATTTCTCTCTCTGTTTCATTTTCGTATCACCCGAATTTTGAAAGCACATGATTTTGATTTCAAATTGTTAGTTTTCCAGAACCTTTTCGGCTGTGGCAAAGCTAGCAATGCCATTCCACCCTTAACCATCATATCTCCACCTCCTTCACCTCCTGAGGGTTTCCCTTAGATAATCTTGATGGCTTCCCTTTAGATACCCTTAGATGTTTTCTTTCGACGTGTTGTTTTCGAATGTTTTCTTTTTCGAAATCCAAATGGTTTTACTTAAGGTGTTTTAAATTTTTCAGATATAATGTTTATGGTATGCCTTAGCTTCCTTCTTGTGACATAATAGACGAGTGGTAGTCCGGTGTTTTACTTTAATGCTTGCTTGTATTGCTAATAAAATCTTGGTTAGTTTAATCTTGTGTTAGTTTCAAAAAAAAAAAAAAAGGACTGAGTAATTAAATTAGAAACCTAACTTAATAGATCACTTAGATTAATTTCGAGGACGAAATTCTTTTAAGGAGGGTAGAATGTAATAACCTGAAAAATCCCTAAAAATCTTAACTTAAAATCTTAGTATAAAATAGTAATCTGCTGAATTGGTAATTTAATATCATTTATTAATTAGAATTAGGAGACTTAAAATCCTTAATCCTATAAGACGCACTAGAAATTCCTTAAGTCACTAATACTGATCAAATCAGCCAGATTAACTTAGGAAGCAGAATGAATCAGATAACCTAACTTAGCATTAAATAGAAAATAGCATAATGTAATGGCTTAAACCTTCCGATTTATGCATATTTATGTTTTAAACTATGTGATAATTCTTCCCTTTGTTTGGATCGCTGATCGAGTTAAATCCGACCACGGGATCGTGTGTGTTGTGCTTTTTAGGCCTCGGTGCTACACACAGTAGCATGGCCCATTTTAATGTTTGAATTTGTGTGTGATCATTTAGATCAAGATTTTGATGGGTGGTCAAGATTCATTTGAGCATTTGTGTTTGTTTGTGTGGTTGGGATTTGTTGTGCTTGTTTGTGTGGCTAGGATTGAAGGAGAGAGTGAGTTGGTAGTGGAGAATACCAACTCCCACTAACCATTCTAATCCTAGGGTCTAGACTTGGGTCGTTAGATTGGAGGGCTACGATTGTTTTGAGACGAGTCTTGTGGCCTGGGTCCCCTTGCTTGAGAGAATCTCAAGCTTTTTCTCTCTTGAGCTTGGCTTTGTTGGGTGCTTGGAAGCTTGAAGGAGAAAGGGGAATGGGCTATGCATGCTTGAGGTTTCTCTTGGTTTTGCTTGCATTTTT
>JAUPMG010000010.1:9600935-9612732 GCA_031762675.1 Pachysandra terminalis
TTCGTGTCGCCAGGGTGGTAAATAGCGAAATGTCGCCGACATTGCGAACCCTGGAAACTAGAACATCCCCCCCCAGAAAACTTAGGCTGCTCTATCCTCTTAAGTGCGCTACACTACATTAGATAAATGTTTAATTCATTTTAATTACACATTTAACTTAAAATAATTTGAATTTTATGAAAAATTATGAATTCAATTTTTCTTCATGTCAAATACAGAAAATCCTTACATGAACTTGAATTTATAGATGCGACCCATTGACAACGCTAGTACATACCGGTTGATTTCTACGGAAAAAGAAAAAAAGAAAAAAGAGGGATAAAGAGGGAAACTGTTGTTCGTAATCAAGCAATAATAATAAACACAGTAAACAGAAGATCAAAACTATGCATTCAGATATACATGGTTCAGAAAAGCCTACGTCCACGGGAGAGAAGACGTTTCCACTATATCAAATAAAAGAATTAGGGTTACAACTTATACTCCTACCCGATATACGAAACTGAGATAAAGGTAAGCATATGAGATCAAGAAGTTAATACCAAAAAAAAAAAAAATAAATAAAAAATAGAAACCCAATCAACTAATAAGAACGATTTTTGTTTGTATTTGTATGTGCATACTTTATATCTAAATAAAGCAAAATAAAATTGACTTTAATTTCCTGCAAATGAATATACCCATAAATTTCTATACTCTTATAAAAGAAGGAATGGATCAAACACGTGTTTGTTGTTGGTATCCATTTTTCCTATTTTACCCTCCTTTTATGATGCTATTCACAAAATCACTCATAATTATCTTCTTCACAACAGACATTACAACCATGTGCAATAGCCTGCATGTTGGTCATGTCTTATTTATTTATTTTTTTTTGTTTTAAAGAAATTCAGATGTGCAGATGTCATGATATTAACATTAAACATCAGTGCAATAGGCTTCATGTTAGCTTTGCGTTGTCACTGTTTTTTTCCCTTTTTAATAATTTTCTCTCTTCCTGGTAAGAACCAGCTGCTCGGTTTGTTAATTTCTTGGAGCAAACACAAACTCTCTTTAGCAATTCTTATCATACAAAATAAGACAAGCAAGTGACTTCACTTTTGCTGATTTCGGTCTAAGGTAATGTCTGCTTGGTTCTTGTTATTCTCATTGTACGATCCATCATAATTTGATAAAAAGTCTCAATGGATTCATGGTTTAAAAAATGTGAACTGCGAATAGGTTTATTGTGAAAGAAAGAAATTTGTGAGAATGTCTAGGAGTGGGATTTTAGAGTTTATTAAATATCGATTTGTATTCAGTTCTAACATTTTCTTTTCCCTTTTGCTGTCCAAATAACCATAAAAAAATTGAATGAGCATAAATTTTTTATAACCAGAAAAACATGATTACATGGTGTTTCTGCTTTTCAAACAGATTTTTGGAGATTTAAGAAGGAACGGATCAAACACGTGTTTGTTGTTTGGTATCCATTTTTCCTATTTTACCCTCCTTTTATTATGCTATTCACAAAAACGCTCATAATTACCTTCTTCACAACAGCCATGTCCTTCGTGTTGGTCATGCGCAATTTTGATTTTATTTTTTTTCTCCCAGATTACGATGCTGCTTGAAAACTTTTTTAAAGAAACTCGGATATACAGATGTCATGATATTACATTAAACATCTGTGCAATAGGCTACGTCTTAGCTTTGCATTCTCACTGCTTTTTTCCCTTTCTAATAATTTTCTCCCTTCCTGGTAAAAACCAGCTGCTCGGTTTGTTAATTTCTTGGAGCAAAAGCAAACTCTCTTCAGCAATTCTCATCAGAGAAAATAAGACAAGCAAGTGACTTCACTTTTGAACTTTTGCTGATTTCGGTCTAAGATAATGTCTGCTTGGTTCTTGTTCTTCTCATTTTGAAATAGTCTGCAGGCATGTCCTAATGCTTCTGATATTTACCGACTTCCAACATATGTAAAAATATGTAGTACTGTACAATCTGTCATATATTTGATAAAAAATCAGAATGGATTCATGGTTTGAAAAATGTGAAATGTGAATACGTTTATTGTGATAGAAAGGCATTTGTGAAAATGTCTAGGAGTGGGATTTTGGAGTTTCATAAATATCGATTTATATTCTGTTCTAATGTTTTTTTTTTTTTAATTTTCCTTTTGCTGTCCAAATAACCAGAAAAAAAAAATTGAATGAGCATAAATTTTTTATAACCAGAAAGACAAGATTACATGGTGTTTCTACTTTTCAAAACAGTTCTTTAGAGTTTTTGAAAACAGCATATGGAATTATTGGGACTTTATTGTCTTTGAGTGTTTACAATTATTATTTTTTTTTTTTTCCGTTTTACAAATTAGTGGAATTTTTATTTTGGTGGTTGGTTTCTATAATCTGCATACAACCAAGTCCCATCTTAAAATTCTCTAATGTAGCCATTATGTGATTTTTCCCTGGATTCTGAAATTGGGTATTTTTATTTTTTATTCTTTACACAATGATGGATAATTTTTTATCAATTTCAATTGTTTATTAGATGCGGATTATAGCTGTTTTATCATGAAGTAACTTTCGAGGTGAAGACATTGCAATTCTCTTTCATATAGACATAAGCCTTTTTTTTTTTTATTTCAGATCAACACAATTGCCTTGTGCTCATAAGAGATATTAGTGAATGTAGTCAGTTTGTATCTCTTGTTGTTTTTTACTAGGACTCTGTTGGGTATTCAATCGATAGATACAACTAAACAATTATTTGTACTACATATGAGAGTATTGTCGTGGTTGTACCTATCTAATCAAATGATTTGTATTATTATTGTGGTTCAATCTTTTATGTGAAAATTCAGTGGAACGTTGGGATGTTCAACACCAATTAGTTATGCACCTTATAGCCATAAAATGTCTAGGCGTGAAGATGATGGAACTGGTTTATCTTCATATACTATCATTCAACTGATCCTAATCACAACTATAATAAAGCTATTTTTGTCTCTTCTTGATTGCATTCTACGCTAAATCAGGTATATGTGCTCCTTTCTCAAGAGCATGTGCTTGGCTTCTATGTTTAATTCTTTTCAATTTGTATATATATTATTACTGGTTTATATGACTTTGACAAGGTATTAAGGACGTGTATTCTTCATCTTGGAAATGCTTGGAATTCATTGGAAAAGAGTGCTTTTGCTTTGCAGATGTTGATCTTGGGAATGTTGTAGCCATTATGTGGAATTCATATGGCAAACTAGGGTTCTGGAATTGTTCTGGACAAATTTGTCAAGAGAAACCAGTAGATTTTGTTATAGACTTGCAGGTAAAAAAGAGATTAAAGAACCGAGTGAATGGGGATGGTGGCAATGGAGTGGAGTTTAATTATAACTGCCCTGAACCCAACCCTTTGGGGTGGGTTGGTAAGCCAAAAATAGAATAGGGATGAGATCAGGGTTCGCCAAAACCTATACCAAACACACTATTGCTCTTCAACTATGATTTAAATTGTGTTTTATATGAAATAATATATTTTATAAACTAGAGTTGACAAGATGGCCACACAAAAGATCACATTACTAGTATTTTTTTTTCAATTACATAACTTAACATATGACGTTGCCTTACTGTTAACATTGGTGTTCTTTTATATATGTGTGATCAACTACACGTGCATGGCACATGCCCCCATCAGAGTTCAACATATAAAGGTGAATGACGAATCAAATCAAATCTATCTCAAGTATACACTAACTCAACAATGTGTTTGACTCAACAGGTGAGCATACATATGTATATAGGCACAATCACAATTAATTAATGAGTATGTTAAACTCACCTGAAACAAGAGTTTGCATGCATATGGAAGTTTCATGGTAGAGATATTATCGCCGTTTTTGCATGTCGAACAAATGCCAGTTTTCAGCTTATGGTTGTAATATCCTAGCAAACCACAGACCCTGCAAACCTGTGCCAAAGGAATGTTTGTTTCAACTTCATGATAGAAAGGAAAATGTGTCAGTATATTTAAAATGCTTAATTCACAAATATGCTTGTTTGGGTAGCACATGAATTCTTTTAGTGTTCTAAAGACGGCTAAATGTTTTAGCAGGAAAACAAATACGTTAATTCTGAAAAAGATAGTCGAAACAGTAACAGGAGGAAGATGATTTTCTCGGTAGAGAGAAAGTTCTGTTAAAATGTTAAAGAAATCAGAAGTATAAAGATAAGAGGCCCTAGTGCATGAATTGTGTACTTGGGACCTCAATACAGTAAGTCAGCATTTAGTTACGAAGAGAAATGCACCTCTTGTCTGAAAAGAACCAAGTCAAAACACAATCTATAATTCTGACATTATAGGGAAAGGAATGATCCAAAACAGCCACTGCAATTTTCTCCAAGTCAGATATCGATTTCCAGCATCTCTAACTTCCTCGGTATAACACAAACCACCATCATCTTCTAAAAATCCTTGGCCCATGCCTGTTTGACAAACTAATAGAACAATAGCAGAGATCAACACTTTCTTCACTCTTCTGACTCATAATGAATTGTTTCAGGATTATCCAATTCCACAAAATCAAGTTGTCAAAGGTTAGAATTTTTCCCAAAGAGATTGTCCACATAAGAAATGTGACAATGGATAGGATAGATGGGCATTGGTTCAAAAAAAGAGACTAATTAGCTAAAGCCTGGTAAAATGAAAGTCAATGTTTTAAATGTTGCTTTCGCTAGAAATTTCACCAGCGGGACCTAAGAAAACTTTTGCTGAAATATCAAAAGATATTTTCGTTTTGGTGAACTATTTCGCCAGATGGAGAGAATTGGAGAAAAATTAGGAAAAAATTGGATTTTTTTAGTAAAACTTCAGGGATCACTAAAACGTACATAAACACACAAATAACTCAAAATATAACAACAAACTGCTCATAGTGATGAACAAGCATTTAGGAATCTAAGTAACATACGTGTTGTCAGCCAGTAAATATGAACTGCTATATTAAATGTTAACTACCATCCGCACAAAATTCAAAATACATCAAAATGTCAAGAACAACATTGAAAGAAACAAAAATACAACATCCAAATACATGATCAAACGTATGATAACAATGAGTATCACGTCCACATTGAGTGTCAACCCTTCTCGAATAGCTGCATCAACATGCATTTTCAATCTAATGGAACTAGAGTTATACAAAAAAATACAACTTGAAATAAAAACATACATAAATGTAAGATATACCTCACAAATCCCCAAAATTGATGCTTCAATCTTCAATACACAGTGTGATTCGTGTCAGATCTTAGTAATAATCTTTAGATTTGATTTTGTAACTCAAATCTTGAAGAAAATGCAAAATAATAATGTTAATAAAAAACTTTTGCCAAAATTTACAAAACTGATGAAAGTACATTAAAATAACCATTCTTGCCTCTCACCCATCACATGCCATCTCTTCCTCCTTCCAGAGTTGGGTCTTCATAAATATTTTCCAACAGGAAGGCTAGGGAGTCAATCTCTCAATCAATCAAAGTACTTGAAAAAGGAGACCAAATAATCGAGTTACCTTCTCTCACTAAATACTCATCAACTTGACCTCCTTTGTTAGAAACAATGCTGTGAAACAGAAACAAAAATTTTAACAATGTGCCTTATTTACCCCGTGCATCCTCCCAGAAGAAAACCCTTTCACTTGATCCCACCTATGATAGGAATTTGGATAAAACTTCATTCAACCAAGAAATATTCTTCCATAGGCTAACACTACAAGAGCCTTCACCAATGTTACTGTACCAATTTTTGTGGCAACTTCTATATTTACAACTTGTGATAGATCTCAATAACTGTTTGTCTCCTCACCATATCTCCACAGCCATTTCCCAAGCCAATTCTTATTGAATGAGGTTAAGGGTTTCAACCCTAACCCTCACTTTCTCCTGCGGTAGGAACATTTCATTCCACTCAACTAGATGATATTTGGGTTCTTCTTCAATGCGACTCCAAAAAATATCTTCAAGCAACTTCACTAACCTGTTAGCGACCGTAGCTGGCATTGGAAATAGAAACAAAATAAGTAAGGAAATTGAAAATGTGCTTTTAAATAAAGTAACCTTCCCACCTTTGGACAAATAACCCCTTTATCAACATTGCTAGCTTCCTTGTCATGTTATTCAATCAATGGATCTCACATTGACATAAAAAGAAGACCCCAAACAAAGGCCCAAATATGAAGTTGGAAGACTTCCCACTCTACAGCCCAGATTCTCCATAATCTTCACTGATGTTACTTTCTGTCCCAGCCCATCGGGAATGTTCTTTGACAATTTGATAATCCCGACACCTCTTGAATTGAAATTTAGAAACATATTGCAGACCAAAGTAGACTAACAAAATTATACCTGAAGAGCACTTTCCCTTACTGGACCTTATTATAATCCTAATCTTATATTTGGATAAGTGTATCATTTCTAATCCGTAAGCCACACTCATCCATTCCACATCTCTTTACGTCCATGTCTCCCTCTAGAACAAATTACATCATGGTGCCATCATTATATACTTATACCATAACCTTTCTCAGCCCATATAAACATTATTATAGCCCATAACCCTAATTGAATGCAATGATCAAGGTAAAACATGAACCTGCTAGAGCATCCCAAAAAGCCTACTGCCCAGATCAATGGAACAGTACCCTTTCAATCAGGTTTTCCTCTCATTTGAGCAGATTAAACTCCATCAAAACCATTGGTGAACTGACCCTAATCCCGAATTCGATTAATATGTCAAATCAGGACTCAGATTTCAATATTGAAAGAACTTAATACTGAAGATTCCTGTTGCCTGGGATCAAAAGATTTCACAAATAGCACCTTATACCCTAATGATTATCATTCTTCAATGACCCAAGTCTATCTATGATGAATCAAAGGAAAAAGAGTATCCAAAGAAGAAAAAAGAAAAAGAAAAAAAAAATAGAAGAAGAAAGAGATTTGTCCTACCAATGCACAACCTACAGAATCTTACAGGTAAAGCAACATAAGCTCGTGTCTGAGATAGTTTGCCTATTAAACTGTCAAGAACAAATGGCATATTATTCCAATGACAAATAACAAAGTAAATAAACAGCGCAACCTGGTGGATATCATTTCAAGCAATTTCCACATAAGAATGTACAATGATCTGATTCATCAATTATAAATATACTACCAAAAAGAATTAAATAGGCATGTGGTGGTACCTGAACCTCAAAAGGGTCACTAGAGATCATTAACCGTTCAAAAATAAGCATACTAGCACCGTAAGCAATCAAACAATCACGTTCCATTTCTCCTAGTCGTAGTCCTGGACATTTCAATTAATTAGAACATGAATATAAGACCCAAAGTCAAAAATATTTGGAAAGCGATCCAAATAAGTTCAAGAGTGCAAAACCTCCATCACGACTTCTTCCCTCTGTTGGCTGTCTAGTTATCATGACACGGGGTCCTCTAGCTCGAGCATGCATTTTATCTAGTACCTAAAAATAAGAAACATCCATCCATTTAATGAACAAGAGTTGGTACAAAATATGAGAACCTGAAGCACGCTAGTGAAAGGATTGGATTACATACATTATGTGATATATAATCTGTAATCACTTATAAATACATGCAAAATTATTGCACATATGTAACATATCTATCAACAGGCTAAAGCAAATGAATGGCATGATCTCTAAAGAAGAGAAAAAACAAAATATCAGAATACAGCTACGGAGGATGTAAGAATGATTATGATACTATAATAACAACAACAGCAACAATAATTAACTTATGAGTGACATGGATGATAAATTGATAATGATGACAATCAAAGTACGAATATCAGTAATTTCAAGTTTAAGCTCGTAGCTCAAATGTATACAGGAAAGGCTCTAAGGTACAGACTGACGTGGTTTGTGTGGTTGAACAAAACATTAAATATCTCAGTATTACACAGATTTGAATCTCTACAAAACAAACAGAAGATTTGTGAAGCATTAAAATAGACCAAAAGCAAATCATCTGTACAAGAATGGTGAGGCATTTTTGACAAGCCTGCAAGAAAGATGGAACACCCATAAGACAACATCACAAACAGTATTAAGTATCTTCAGTTCAACCCTTGAGAAACTATCAAGGGCCAAAAACATGCAAGACAAGCTGCCATTGAATGCTGACCTCAACAGCATAATCATAGTATATCCAAAATGAAAAAAAATTAAATTAAATGAAATAAAATAAAATAAAATAAAATTCAGAATATTCTTTATCAAAATTTCCTTAAGCTATTTAGTTTGTACTTGTATGAAATTTGGACCATCTAGTGAGGCCACATTACTTTTGTATCTTTAAACATTACAACCACCTAAACTATATTCAGGACATCAAAATAAATATTAAACATATCATAAGTTCCAAAAAAAAAAAAAATGGAACGCAAATTTTATTAGAGGCCTCTCAGTTACCTAGAAGATGTAGCATACAATTTAGGAAGTTCAGAACATTTTTTTTTGTTTGATAAGGTGCAGGATTGGGAGTCCAATCATTGCCAAGAGTTTGCCGGGTTAGATTTGGCTTCTTTTCCAGGACACTGGATTAATAGTTTGTCTCTTTAAGTTTGTACGGTTCTAGCAGTAGCAAGCTGTTTTTTTTTCTTTTGCTAGTTCTTGAGAATATTCTTCATGTACATGGGGCTCACACCCTTTAATCACAAACATCTACTACCCTAGTAAAGTAATGAGGAGTTCAATCATTGTGAAATTTGATTTTCTGAATTTTTTTTTTTTTTAAACACCAATGACTTTAACAGCATAACTTTACATGTGTTTACGAAGTTGACAGTTAAAAATAAATAACTAAATCATATCTCAAAACTGCCCAAGGAATTACAATACCAAAAATAAATGAGAACTTTGTTTTATTAATATAATATACGTCACGCACTTTTTCTTTTTTCATAGATAACAAAAAGGCATTTATTGATAACATAGAGAAGGAATACACATGGAGCAAACCAGGGATCAGGATGGATCCCATGGCTTCAAACACAACAAAAGCAAATGAAAACAGAACAAATGAGAAAACAGCAACACTACAAACACAAACAAAAAAAATGCTCAATTGCCTTTTTCCTGAGAACCATAGAGTCCCTTAATGCACCCCTCTTCACTAAACAATCCACATGTTATTGACTGATCTATTCATCCATTGCAATGAGGTAGCCATCAACGGTGCAATTGGTCTAGCCATCTTAATGCTGCTAACCAGTCTCGAAAAGCCAACATTACCTCTAGTAAAATAAATGATAGAAGCTTAATCCCCCTCCACAATCAAGTTAGACATCCTATGCTCCTTAATGCCAAAGAGGAGGGATTCAGCTTTTCTTTTGATAGAAAAGCCTTCATCTCTGAATACATCAAAAGAGAAGGCTTTTCAATTGGAGAAGGCCAAAGAGGAGCGATTCAATAATAATAATAATAAATTTTTAATTAATAATAATAATATTAAAAAAATATTATTTACCTTCCAAAATAAATAATAATAATAAAAAAAAGGGTCGTGAGAAGTATGTGCTTACTAACTGTACAGAATCTGTTACACTCTCTTCCTATAAAGTTTTTTTGAGTCTGATGGAGCCCTTGTCATCTCTGAATACATCACACATACCCGACCTTGGTTAAGACCATCCAATCCAAGGAAGGATTAATCCACACAACCTGAATCTTCAGATGAAAAAAATTTAGAAAGCAACCTGTTTCCGATCTGTCATCAACACCCCATAGACACATCCCTAAACTCCTCCAAAATAGATACCTAACTAGCCAAAATAACATAATCTTCTCAATAATCACCTGAGACATGAAGTCTTGTCGTCAATGATTCTCACGTTCCTTTCCCTCCAAAACCCCACAGCACTGCGTAGCAGAGAGATTCGTAGAGACGCCCTCCCCCGTGAAGCACCATTCTTGTACTAACTCAAGCAAATATGAAGACATCACCCAACTACAATGAACCAACTATAGGCAATAACACCACACCGAAAGAATCACATCATAATGAATGATTAAGCAACTAACGGATTCTCTTCCTTCATGCACATCACACACGTTCGACAAGAGAGCCATGTGCTTCTCCTTTGAAGAACATCTCAGTACTTAAATATAGAGAAGCAGATGCGCAAGCAAAAGCCAGAACATTATGAGGAATAGACACCTGTACTTTTGTTGGCGAAACCTTATGGAATCGGTTGACTCGGTAAACAGGGAACACATTTCCCTTTAAGACTGAGATTGTACAGCCTGTAAAATTTGTATATTTTCCTTTTATACCTGCTGTTAGTTAGGCCCTAATTTCTAGAGATTGCTTCCTGATTTCATGTAGAATTAGTTTCCTAAAATAGTGGCCTGTGTACTCTATATATTTTGTACCTACTTCAGAATAAAGTAAGAAAGATCCGACTACATGGTATCAAAGCCCTAGGTTTTCTCTCGTTTCTTCTTCTATGCCGGGAAGTTTTCTGCACAGCCTTCATTGCTGATTACAGAATATCTCTTGGCCTTCATTGCCTTTAATCTCTGGCCTTCTATTGCCTTCAAACACTTCAATCTCTACCCAGAAAAATCTTACAATGTCTGTCATATCCGAAGCCGATGCTCCAACCAACACCGAGTCAAACCAACCTGTCCAGATCTCACATAGTGAATATCAGAACCTACAGCCATCATACCGACTCAATGGAAGAAATTATTTGGTATGGTCCCAATGGGTAAGGATGTTTCTGAAGGGTAAGGGAAAACTCAGCCACCTGATTGGTCCTGTGCCGAGTAAAGATGATCCAAAGTTCGAGGCTTGGGATGTGGAAGACTCCTCAATTATGTCATGGCTCTGGAATTCAATGCAACCAGAGATAAGTGGAACCTGTATGTTTTTGACAACTGCCAAAGACATATGGGACACCGTGAAGCAGACCTACTCCAAAGTTAAGGATGCAGCCTCTTGTTTATGAAACTAAAACCAAGATTCACTCGACAAAACAAGATACAAAATCTGTTACCGAGTACTATAACACTTTGAAAGGTTTATGGCCTGAACTTGATGATTATCAAATCATGAAGATGAAGTGCAGTGATGATGCCGCTATGATGTTAAAATTTGTGGAAAACGAAAGAATTTATGAGTTTTTGGATGGACTCAATATGGAATTTGATCAAATTTGGGTGCAAGTGCTTGGAAAAGCAGCCTTACCTCCTTTGAATGAGGTATTTTCTGTCAAACGCGTTGAAGAGGGAAGGAGGACCGTGATGTTAGACACTCCTACTGATGAAGGATCTGCCCTTTGCCATGGTTAAACTACCATCTCCAAACAAATTCAATGGCCCGGACTCAAACCATGAGAATAAAGGAGAGACATACAGGCCACCAATCAATAGAGAGGACCTTTGGTGCAGCATTGCAAGAAACCAAGGCATAATAGGGAGGTGTGCTGGAAATTGAAGGGAAAACCACCATTTGGCAGAAACAACAACACCCATGACCCAACAATAGTATGCTCCACGAGGCAGCCGAGCAAATATTGCCCTTGTTGATGATAAACCTAGCCAAGACTCAACTAGCAGCAGCTCGGATATCGGTATACTGAATAAGGAGGAAATTGAGAAACTTCGGAGTCTCCTCACTTCACTTGAAAAACCGGTTGGCTCATCTTTATTGACACACTCAGGTAAGTATTCCTTATCTCAAGCCCTTAGTGCCTTAAAGGACTGTAATTTGCATGAAACCTGGATAAT